>QANY01002551.1:0-12293 GCA_003255025.1 Datisca glomerata
TTGAATCAGCCCAATAAGTGTTTTCTTGAAAGTTTGAGCTCTAAGTCTTGTAATTGGACCACCAGGGAGTGATAAAGGATCTTGTGCAAGTTCCGCTACATTCCCGCGTGTATACTCAGCCCCACGTCCGATTTCAGCTCCTAGATTTGCATCATTCTCCCCCGCTTGAGAAGGATTTGTCCTCAAATCAACACCTGCATCAAATGTAGACAAATCAGTAACATTAAAGCTTGTATTGACTCCGTATTCACCTGGTAAGTCAAGTTTGTAAGCATTGTCATTAATGCGTTCCCCACTTGAAATGGTCCATCACCCCAAGGTAGGAGTTTTGAACGTCGCTACTCCGGAAAACGCTCTTTTCTCAAGTGCAACGAAACTCAATCTCCTGGTTCAAAAACTATCTTCTTGCGTCCCTTGTTGGCTTGATTGACATATTTTCAGTCTTCCTTTCAATATTAAGCCGTGCCTTCTCATGAACTTGCTTCACAAATTCAGCCTTCTTTTTCCCGTCTAAGTTTACACGTTCACTCAAAGGTAAAAGAATTAAATCCAAAGGAGACAAAGGATTAAATCCATAAACAATATCAAACGGTGAAAGCTTAGTTGTTGAATGTGCACTTCTATTGTAAGAGAAATTCAACATGTGGCAAACAATCTTCCCACGTTTCCTTACCTCGCCTATATTTGATCACATAAGAAAATGTTTCAATGAATTCTACCCAATTGGCATGTCCTTTGGTCAACTTTTGTTGTCCTTTAAAATATTTCAAGGATTCATGATCCATGTGAATCACATCACAAACTCCTTTGGCCATAGATAATGCTGTCAATTTTCCAATGCTCTCACCAAAGCGTACATCTCATTATCATAAGTTGGATAATTTAGAGCTGCCCCACTCAACTTTTCACTAAAATAAGCCACGGGATGACCTTCTTGCATCAAAACAGCTCCAATACCTATTCTTGAGGCATCACCCTCAAATTCAAATGTTTTCGCAAAGTTAGGTAAAATAAGCAATGGTGCATTAGTTAACTTTTCTTTGATCAAATTGAATGCTTTTTCTTGTTCCTTTTCCCACTTAAATGGAACATTTTTCTTGATAACTTTAGTAAGAGGAGCGGCCAAGCTAATAAAATCACGCACGAATCGTCTGTAAAAGCTAGTTATGCCGTGAAAACTCTTCACTTGGCTTATTGTTGTTGGCGTTGGCCACTCTTGTATTGCCTTCACCTTTTCCTCGTCCACCTCAATTCCTTTAGAACTAACAACAAAGCCAAGAAACACAAGCTTATCCTTGCAAAATGTGCACTTCTTGAGGTTAGCAAACAACTCTTCTTTCCTTAACACATCTAAAAAAGATTTCAAATGCTCTACATGTTCTTCCATGTTTTTGCTATAAATTAGGATATCATCAAAATATACAACTTAAAATGCATGTAAAACGTGGTTTATCAAATGCATAAATGTGCTCGGAGCATTAGTTAAACCAAAAGGCATCACTAACAACTCGTACAAGCCATGTTTAGTTTTAAAGGCAGTTTTCCATTCATCACCTTCTTTCATTCTAATTTGGTGATATCCATTCTTAAGATCAATCTTTGTAAAAATACAAGAACCATGCAATTCATCCAGCATATCATCAACTCTAGGAATAAGATGACGATACTTTACCGTTATGTTGTTAATGGCTTGACAATCTACGCACATCCTCCATGTACCATCTTTCTTAGGAATTAGTAGCACCGGAACTGCACAAGGACTCATACTTTCACCCACATAACCCTTCTCCAATAATTCACTTACTTGCCTTTAAAGTTCCTTTGTTTCCTCGAGATTGCTCCTATAGGCAGGTCGGTTTGGAATTGATGCACCAGGTATGAAATCAATTTGATGTTCGATTCCACGAATTGTTGGTAAGCCATGAGGTATCTCTTTGGGAAAGACATCATCAAACTCCTGCAAAAGAGAAACAATAATGTGCGGCAAAGAATCGGCAAGATCATTAGTAATAAAGGATTGATGTGAAAATAATGCTCTCTTGATCTCACATTTTTTTGCAGTATAAGTGAATTTTTCCTCTCTTGCTCTCACTAAGGCTGAAATGCTCTCTTTTTCATTTCCCTTAGTTTCTTTTCCCTCATTTTCTTTCCTCTCAATTTCAGCCTTTCTTTCTTTTTCTCTCTTCTTTTCATTTGATCTTTTGAACTTAACTTGATCCTCCATAACCTGTTTTGGAGTTAATGGAACAAAAGTAATAAGTTTCTTTTCAAAAGTAAAAGAAAACTTATTTGTGAATCCATCATGTGTAGCCCTTCGATCATATTTTCATGGTCTCCCCAACAATATATGACATGCATGCATAGGAACCACATCACAAAGCACCTCATCCTTATATTTGTCAATGGAAAATGCTACCAACACCTGCTTTGTCACCTTGATTTCGCCACATTCATTCAGCCATTGAAGCCGAAAATGACGAGTGTGTTTTAAGGTTGTAAGGACAACTTCTCCACCGAATCAGTGCTGGCCACGTTTGTGCAATTTCCCCATCAATAATTACACTGCAAACTTTGTTTTTGACAGAGCACTGAGTATGAAACAAATTCTCCCTTTGGTTACTTTCTACCTCCTTAACTTGCTTGCATGTTGAGAGCTCGCCTTGCTACCAATAATTCTCCAATCACAGCATTTTGCTCGTCATCAGCATCTTCTAAAGGTGGAATTTCATCAACTACTTCCTACTCATCCTCCAATACAAGCTCACCTTGGGCATTTATCACCATCGCCCTTTTGTTTACACATTGGCTAGCTATGTGACCCATCCCTTGACATTTAAAACACTTAATATCATGGGTTATAGAAATAGGAGTTTCGATGTTACCCAGAGAAGTGTTTGTCGTGGGTTTGGCATTCTTAGATTGTTCAAATTTTGACTTGCTTTGTTGCTGCTCATCCCTTTTAGGGGCTGTCTTCCATGTACTAGTGGAAGCCACAAGTTGTCCTCTCCTAGCCAATCCTTTGCGTTTGAGTTGTTCCTCCACTTTTATGGCTTGATGCACCATATCCAACAACTCAACATAGTGCTGTAACTCAACTATATCCGCAATTTCACGATTTAAACCGTGCAAAAACCTAGCCATGGTGGCTTCACGGTCCTCTTCCAAATTTTCCCGGATCATAGATACCTCCATCTCCTTGTAGTATTCATCTACACTCTTGGAACCTTTAGTTAGCCTCTGTAGTTTTTGAAACAAACTCCTATAATAGTGGCTTGGTACAAAACGCCTCCTCATAAGCAATTTCATCTCCAAGTGCCCACGGGTGGCTCTCTATTCCTCCTTCTATTATTTGGTAATTGATCCCACCAAATAATGGCATAATCGGTGAATTCAATTGCTGCCAACTAAATCTTCTTTATTTCCGAATAGTTGTGACAATCAAACACCATCTCCACTTTAGTTCCCACTCCAAGTAAGCTTCTGGATCCTTTTCACCTTGAAAAGATGGGATTTTGATCTTTATGTTTCCTAGATCATTATCCCTCCTAGGTCTACCCATCCTAACTTCTCTATTCCTATAACCACGCTCAAACCTGCCTTGGTTCACATATGGCTCTTCAAACTCCTCCAATTCCACTTCTTCCTCAGCATTATCCCAACGAACACGCCCACCTCGCTGTCTGTTGGGAATTTCATATTGCTGCCCCCTAGGTGTTCCCATTTCTACCCTTTTCAACCTCTCTTGAATATGTTCTAATTCAGCCCTCAGCATACGCCTCATTTCCCCCAACATCGCTTGCATTTGAAGGTTCGGAATGGCTTGTTGTTGAACTTCTTCGAATACGTCTTCGTCTTGATTATTGGACATATTTAGAATCTGGAAAATAAGATTAGAACCCTCACAAACACTCCCTCACGTGTTTCACTCAATATTGAGGGGAGAAGAATCTTTGCTAGGGGTTTCTTCCTCACTAGCTAGATTATTCTTAGGGGCCGCTTTGGCATCACAATCATGACCAAAGAGGCAACATTTAGCACATCTCTTTGGTAGACACTCATACTCCACATCCACCACCACTGGATCCCATCCGTCAAGGCCAAGGTCAATGGTGAAAAACTTAATAAAATCAGAGGAGGCTGAAATTTTCACACCAACTCTAGCATAATCATGTCTATAACCAGAGGCAGTAGCATTGTCAGAGTGAGAAGGGATACCCACAGCACTAGCAATGTGACTTAGAGCTTCTTCAGTCCATAATTCAATTGGAACATTCCACAATTTAACACAAATTGGAAGGGTTGAAAGTTTCTCCTTTGAGAATTTAACATTTGGCTGCCACTCTTGAAGCACAATAGGCCTACCTAAGAGGTGCCAAGGTCCATCTCCTAAGACTGAGTTTCTATCCTCCACAGAGCCAAATTTGAAATAGAAAAGGCCTCTGGCAGCCGAGACCTCCTGAATTCCTCTTTTAGCCCAAAGTTGCAAAGCAATTTTCTTAACTAAGTGTAAAGGAGCTGCCCTTCCAACAAAGTAGCCAACAAGGCAGCCTTCCCACCTAGAAAAATTCTCTTTAGTAATATAATCAGGAAGCTTAACTGTGACATTACCATTTTCCGTAAAGGAAGAGCTCACATAACCTAAGCTTAGCTTCTTTTTCAGGTTACCTTTAACCTTTTCAGCCCATGAACCAGCCGGTTTCTCATGAGCAGCACTTTTATTAGCTAAAAGGTCTTTATAAACTCTATTCTCATGCAGCTTTTCAGAAGAAGAAGTTGGGGAAGGAGGAGAAGAGCTCACCTTCTGTTTTCCATTAGAATCTGGTTTAGGAGAGGGAGAGATTTCTCCAAGCTCAAACCCACGACCATGGCAGCCCTTGACATCTTTGGTAGAAGTCAAATCCACCTTGTCACTCACAATCAAAGCTGAGGTTGAGCTAAGGGAGGAGAGAGGATCTGCCACCAGCTTTGGAACTCCACCCACGTTCACATCATTGTCATAGAAAAGAGAAATATCTTCTTTCTCTTTCCCTTCAATCAAAACACCATCTACTTTCTCTTTCCCCTTAGACAAAGAAGCTGCCACCTGTCGCCCTAAGGGGCTGTCCACGTCATGATGGGAGAGAGGAGCCTTATCTAATAAATAATTACCTTTTTGAGTGTCCTTTCCTTTATTTGAAAGGATAGTAGTAGATTGTTGACCAAGTTGAAGCTTGGGAGCTAGAGCCTCACTCTTCCCCAAGCTGACCACATCACACCCACTTGCCAAAAAGGAGCTGTCACCTCTCCCTTTTGATATGTTTGGCAGCTGCTTTTCCTCTTCTCCAAGCAAGATGATTTGAGACAAGCTTGATTTGTCTTCTATCAAAGGACACTCATCATTACCTTTGACAGAGAGGTAATGAGTATCATCTTCAACCTTTGGAGCTCTAGGCAAGCTGGTTGATCTCCGAGCACCACCTCTAGCTCCTCCTCTTATGCTACTTCTCTTTAGACTTGAACGAAGTTGGTCTGAAAGAGTCAGCTCAAGTAAATTGCTCTGATTGTGATCAGAAGAAATAAAATTGTCTCTAAGCTTTGAATGCTCAGAAATAATCTCTTTTGCAACTAATAAACTCGAAGCTTCCTTGGACTGAGCTTCTAACTTCCCAGGCTCATCAAAACCACTCTCTGGTCCAAATTTCTTCGTATTAGAACCTTGCTTAAGAGCATTAAAACCAATAACATGGGTTTTAGCTTCCCTAGCTCCCTTAGTAACCATATCATTCAAAACAGCATGGCCATTGAAAGACACTCCAAGCTTAGCTTGCCCACTAGCTGAATCTTTCTTAACACCACCTGAAACTTGCTTACCAACTTCTGCAGCATGCTTAATGTACTCATCATTAACCATTGTTAGAGGTCGTGGCCTCNCTATCAATAAAATCAATTTAAAATATCATCACCGTATTCCTAAGTAAAATGATATGCTTGATGAATTATATAGTTCGTGTTTGTTCACTACGATAGACTTGAAATCTGGTTATCATCAAATTTGAATGAATGTTGGTGATGAATGGAAAAAACAGCATTTAAGACAAAGTATGGGTTGTCAAAGTGACTTGTTATGCCATTTGGTCTCCCTAATGCACCTAGCACATTCATGTGATTGATGAACCATGTGTTCCGCGAGTACTTGGGAAAGTTTGCTGTTGCTTACTTTAATGATATTCTCATTTACTCTAGGTGCCTAGATGATCCTATCATGCATGTGCATCAAGTACTAGAAATAGGTAAGAAAATTGTATGCTAGCCTTAAGAAGTGTAAATTTTGCATGGAAAGGGTTAATTTTCTTGGTTTTGTTTGAGGAGGACAAGGTAAGAGTCATTAAGGAGTGGCCGAGACCTAAGAATGCTATTTGATGAGTCTACTTACAATAGGGTTGTCCATAGCACTACTCATTGCTCTCCATTTGAGATTGTTTATGGATTTAATCTGCTTACTCCTATTGATTTATTACCATTGCCACCTAAAATTTTTGTTAGTGTTGATGCTACTTCTAAGGCAGATTTGGTGAAAAAGTTACATAAGTAGGCTATAAAAGAGAGGATTGAAAAGCAAAATGCTAAGGTCGCTTCACGTGTAAATAAGGGACGAAAGCTAATGATTTTTTAGCCCGGAGATTGGGTTTGGGTGCATTTTCGTAAAGAGAGGTTTTCACTTCAAAGGAAGTCCAAGCTGAGCCCAAGAGGAGATGGTCCTTTTCAAATTCTTGAAAGGATTAANNNATTTGTGATGAAACCCGATAACAATGATGGCTCAAGAACCCAAGGGTCGATTTTAAAGAAGAAGAAATCCTGACCCGTTTTCTATGACACAAAGAGAACCTTAGGTATAAGGCCTAAGACCCAAATTAATGCTTTGAAAAGAATCAAAGGTATGGTTTAGATGCAACACTCAAGAACAAGAAGGAAAAGTGAGTGATGAGTCTAGGTTTTAGAAGCCACAAGAATATTCTTGATAAGTCTGAAAGGTTCTAAGAAGAACCAAAGAGAAAACTCTCACAAAAAAATTACATTGACCAAAGTTGTTTAATACGTTGTGAAACCGTACTTAAATAGAAAAACTAGAAGCCTAAAGACCCCAAAAGTGTTTAAATCCGCATGGCACTAGAAGTACCTAAAATGACCACCATATTCCAAAATCTTGTCCAAAATGTGTATTGGGTGTCAAAAGTCAAGTTGAGTACATGTCATGCCTAAAAGATCTAAGTTTTGCCAAGTTCACTTATTTGGGCCTAAACACGTCCCGTTGGGTCTTTTTGACTCTACATGGTCAAAAGATCCAAGTTTAGCCAAGTTTATATTATTTGGGCCTAAATACATCCCCTTGGGTCTTTTTCACTCCGCATAGAACTAGAAGCACTGAAAATGACCACCACACTCCAAATTCTCAACCGAAATATCTATCGGGTGTCAAAAGTCAGGTTGAGTACATGTCATGCAAGGATTTTTGAAGGCAAAATCAGAGATTCCAAGATCCTAACTGAAGCTATTTCACAATTAGTCAGATTAAGGCTTTGGGATTCGAAGTGTTTTGGCACTAATGATACTAATCTATGTTTAGTGGACAGATGGGGTCTTAACCCAAGCATTTTGTAAACCTTGGTTGTCTTATGAAGCATTGATATCTAATTTCAGTACTTTACATATTACCAGTTTAATTTGCATGCAAATCTTAAGCCTCTAATCATACTCTAATTTTGTATTTCCTTGGGTATGCCCCTTGTACACGTGTAAGTATCTTTTGGTTTATACAATTTGTTTACATAAAAAAAGAGTACATGTCATGCCCAAAAGATCCAAATTTAGCCAAGTTCGTCACATTTGGCCCTAAAAATGTTCCATTGGATGTTTTTGACTCTGCATGGCATTAGCAGCACCTAAAGTGACCACCACACTCCAAATTCTTATCTTAAATGTGTATTGGGTGTAAAAAGTTGGGTTGTGTGCATGCCATTCCCAAAAGTTCTAAGTTTAGCCAAGTTCATCTTATTTGGGCCTAAATACGTCCCATTAGGTCTTTTTCATTCTACATGGCACTAGAAGCACATAAAATGACAACCATACTCCAAATTCTTAACCAAAATGTTTATCGGGTGTCAAAAGTAAGGTCAAGTATATGCCATGCCCAAAAGATCCATGTTTAGCTAAGTTCGTCATATTTGGGCCAAAAACATCCCATTGGGTGTTTTTGACCCTGCATGGCATTAGAAGCACCGAAAATGACCACCACAGTCCAAATTCCAATCTTAAATGTGTATCGGGTGTTAAAAGTTAGGTTGTGTGCAAGCCATGCCCAAAAGTTCTAAGTTTAGACACGTTCAACTCATTTGGGCCTAAACAAGTCCTATTGGGTGTTTTTGACTCCGCATGACACTAGACACACCTAAAATGATCACACCAACACATATTTTTATCCAAAATGTGTACTGGGTGTCAAAAGTAAGGTCGAGTACATGTCATGCCCAAAAAATCCAAGTTTCACCAAGTTCATCTCATTGGAGCCTAAATATGTCACATTGGGTCTTTTTGACTCTGCATGGCACTTGAAGCACATAAAATGACCACCACACCAAGTTTTCATACAAAACATGCATTGTATGTCAAAAGTCAGTTCGAGTACATGTCATGCCTAACAGATCCACATTTAGCTAAGTTTGTGTCATTTGGGCCTTAACATGTCCCATTGAGTCTTTTTGACTCCTTATGGCACTAGAAGCACCTAAAATAACCACCAAACTCAAAATTCTTTTCCAAAACATGTATTGGGTGTCAATAGTCTGGTCGAGTACAAACCATGCCCAAAAGATCAAAGTTTAGCCAAGTTTATCTCATTTTTGCCTAAACACGTCCCAAAGGGACTTTTTGACTCCACACTCCAAATTCTTAACCAAAACGTGTAACGGCTGTTAAAAGTCAGGCCAAGTACAAGCCATGCCCAAAAGATCCAAGTTTAGCAAAATTTGTCTCAATTATGCCTAACACGTCCTATTGGTTCTTTTGGACTCTGCATGGCAATAGAGGCACCTNTGGTGATGAATGGAAAAAACAGCATTTAAGACAAAGTATGGGTTGTCAAAGTGACTTGTTATGCCATTTGATCTCCCTAATGCACCTAGCACATTCATGTGATTGATGAACCATGTGTTCCGCGAGTACTTGGGAAAGTTTGCTGTTGCTTACTTTAATGATATTCTCATTTACTCTAGGTGCCTAGATGATCCTATCATGCATGTGCGTCAAGTACTAGAAATACTTAGGTAAGAAAATTGTATGCTAGCCTCAAGAAGTGTAAATTTTGCATGGAAAGGGTTAATTTTCTTGGTTTTGTTTGATGAGGACAAGGTAAGAGTCATTAAGGAGTGGCCGAGACCTAAGAATGCTATTTGATGAGTCTACTTACAATAGGGTTGTCCATAGCACTACTCATTGCTCTCCATTTGAGATTGTTTATGGATTTAATCTGCTTACTCCTATTGATTTATTACTATTGCCACCTAAAATTTTTGTTAGTGTTGATGCTAATTCTAAGGCAGATTTGGTGAAAAAGTTACATAAGTAGGTTATAAAAGAGAGGATTGAAAAGCAAAATGCTAAGGTCGCTTCATGTGTAAATAAGGGATGAAAGCTAATGATTTTTCAGCCCAGAGATTGGGTTTGGGTGCATTTTCGTAAAGAGAGGTTTTCACTTCAAAGGAAGTCCAAGCTGAGCCCAAGAGAAGATGGTCCTTTTCAAATTCTTGAAAGGATTAACGACAACACATACAAAGTGGGCCTTCCAAGGGAGTATAATGTTAGTGCTTCTTTTAATGTGGCTGATTTGAGTCATTTTGATGTAGATAATGCTTTCGATTCGAGGACAAATCCTTTTGAGGAGAGGAGAAATGTTAAGGATCAACCTACATACCAAGTTTCAAGGATTCAACATCTTGAAGATGTGATATGAACCTCACCGTCGATTTGTGATGAAACCCGATAACAATGATGGCTCAAGAACCCAAGGGTCGATTTTAAAGAAGAAGAAATCCTGACCCGTTTTCTATGACACAAAGAGAACCTTAGGTATAAGGCCGAAGACCCAAATTAATGCTTTGAAAAGAATCAAAGGTATGGTTTAGATGCAACACTCAAGAACAAGAAGGAAAAGTGAGTGATGAGTCTAGGTTTTAGAAGCCACAAGAATATTCTTGATAAGTCTGAAAGGTTCTAAGAAGAACCAAAGAGAAAACTCTCACAAAAAAATTACATTGACCAAAGTTGTTTAATACGTTGTGAAACCGTACTTAAATAGAAAAACTAGAAGCCTAAAGACCCCAAAAGTGTTTAAATCCGCATGGCACTAGAAGTACCTAAAATGACCACCATATTCCAAAATCTTGTCCAAAATGTGTATTGGGTGTCAAAAGTCAAGTTGAGTACATGTCATGCCTANCAGAATGCTTTACAGCTGAAGCGTTCCACAAGTAATTCCTAATAACCACCTTAATCATATTTAAGATTTTCTTGGGAAGAATAAATAAGCCAGCCCAGTATTGAAAGATAGCATAGAGCACGGATTTAACCAACTGTAATCTTCCAGCATAAGAAAGGTAGTTAGACTCCCAAGACTTCACCCTAGCTGTGATATGGTCTACTAGGGTGATACAATCTGTTTTTCTAAGCTTTGAGGAAATCAAAGGAACCCCCAAGTATCTCATAGGAAGCTCCCCAATGCTGAAATTGCACAAGTCCAGAATTGCTTGAGAAGTGGAAGGATGGACCCCAGACATGAAAATCTGACTTTTTTGTAGATTAGGTTGAAGACCAGACATGGCCTCAAACAAGTTTAAGCTCTCCATAATAAGATGAACAGAAGTAATATCACCCTTACAGAAGATAAAGAGATCATCAGCAAAGCACAAGTTAACAATACCAAGCTCCTTACACCTCCAGTGATAGCCAAAGTCCGCTTGATGAGAAGCATGCTTGAGAATACCAGAAAGAACCTCCATAACCAACACAAACAGATAGGGAGAGATAGGATCACCCTGTCTAAGCCCTATAGCACCAGAGAAGAAGCCAGTCAACTCCCCATTGACCACAATAGAGAAAGAAGGAGAGGAGATACACTCCATCACACAGTTAGAGAAATGATCGGGAAACCCCAAGCAGTCAAAGATTCTCCCGATACTCTCCCAATTCAAGCTATCATAAGCCTTTTTTACATCAACCTTGAAAGCACATCTAGGACTATTAGAAGGCCTATGGTAACCTCTAACCAGCTCTTGAGATAAGAGGATGTTGTCAGCGATTCTCCTCCCTGGCATAAAAGCAGTCTGGTTGCTACTAATAAGGTCAGGGAGCACTCTTTTAAGTCTATCAGCAAGCATTTTAGAAATGCATTTATAAACAACATTACAACAAGATATAGGCCTAAAGTCACCAACCTTAGAAGGATTGGGGACCTTAGGAATAAGAGCAATGGCAGTATTGTTAACCTGTTTCAATAAAGATTGAGAGCTAAAAAACTCCAAAACAGCCTTAGTAACATCTTTGCCCACAATATGCCAACATCTTTTGAAGAAACCAGCAGAGAAGACATCTGGACCAGGGGCTTTACTACTCCCCAAACTAAAGATAGTTGTGTGAACGTCTTCCTCTGTATAAGGGTGGTTGAGGATAGCTAAGTGAGCTTGAGAGATCTTATTAGGGAGAATTTGAGAGAGAACACTCCAATCCACCTCCTGATCAATGTGAGAAGTGCCAAGAAGATTCCTATAATAAGAAAGAATTTGATCTTTGATAGCCTGGTCATCAGTAATAAGGTCACCCTCCTCATTAACCAACTGATTAATTCTGGATCTGACTCTATTCTTCTTTAGTTTCTGAAAAAAGAAAGAGGAATTCTGATCACCCAAGGCAAGCCAATCAACTCTGCTTTTTTGCCTCAGAAAATCTTCTTCTGCATTCCTGAGCTTAGTGAAATCAGCTAATCTAATTTTCTCCTCCTCTTGAAGAGAGACAACACTAGGAGAGGCAATAAGGTCAGCTTGCACTTTAGAGAGGGCTTCTCTAGCCATAAGAGCCCTTTTAGAAATATCTGAGCAAAAAGAGGCATTAAATTTCTTAAGAGCAAATTTAACAGATTTAAGCTTCTTATAGAGACAAAACATGGCTGTCCCAAACACCTCAATCTCCCACGCATCCTTAAGAGCAGCCCAGAAGCCTTCGAAATCCATCCAAAAATCAAAGAACTTAAAAGAAGGCTTAGGTCT
>QANY01002555.1:6114-123939 GCA_003255025.1 Datisca glomerata
CCCCCCCCCCCCCTCTCTTCAATCTCTCTCTTTACACATTGAAACTATCACTATTATCTTAGCTAAAGATCATCAATAAGAAATTATTCAAAGAGCATCCAGCAGAATCAGATACAAAGTGATAATCCCCCCCATTCTCGCCTTTTTCGCATTGAAAGTAGCATATCTTTATCCAGAAAGAATTATCAGTCAGAAGATTTTAGAGAGATTACTCACATATTTTTCTCGACTATATCATTCTGCCAACCTCTTTTAGCCGAGAAATGTGTGTTGTAAAATATTTCGATTCGAGTAGGTGCTACCCAGTTGAAGCTTCCTATACAAAATGCAACAAAAGTTTAGTCGTTAGTAATTATATACTAAACATTATTAAGAGTAATAAAATAACATTTTGATTCATCTGACGAAATCGATGATCAAGAAAAGATACATTCCCTTTATTATGATTGTATGGTAGTTGGGATGGCTTTGAGCAATGGTTTTTTAAAGTTATTATAATGTATGCAACATGTACTTACATCCTTTATATGTGTTAGCCTGTAATTAATAAGTTTTATAATCAAAATAATTAGTCAAATAATCAAAGTGTAATTTATAAGTTTTGATAATAGAAATTATCTCAAACTTCTCCGTCTCCCAAATTGTGCATAGTCAATATCAATCAACCTGTGATACATGCTTATAAGGATGTCGCCATGCTACCACTGGATCTTTAAATTTCTTATAATGTATGCAACATGTACTTATATCCTTTATATGTGTTAGTTGCTTCGCGTTTAATCCATTCGATCATACTACTACTGGTCGATTCAAAGTTAAGGAGATACAATCTATATCAATGTTCGTAACAAGGGCGACTACAATATCACAATTCATTGAAATAGAAAAGAACAGGAATAATTTTTTGTGTTCGGCCACATCAGCGGAGAAGAAAAATAATAAAACCAAATGCCATGAAAGTATTATGGGAATAGTTGAATTTGTCATGTTGGCATATCAGAAGAAGCTTATCTGGAGCTATTTGCCTAGCCAAGGTAGCTGAAGTATAAAAGTCGCATAGGGAGTCAGAGAAGCCAATCGAGGGAATCATCAACGTGAAAAAACTTGTAGCAATCACTATAACCATCATATTCGCCACATTGTGTCAAATGATTTAAATTCAAAAAGTTGTTAATACTAATAAGCAAGATGTACAGGTAAAATTTCATATGACACGTGGAAAGATCTAGACTGAAGACTTCATCGAGAAGAAGATAGAGTGAGAACTGTAGGATCAACTAGGCGGTTATGAAGAATAGATTAATAAGACAAAAGTGCATGGATTACTGATGTGGCAATCCAAAGAAAAGCTAATCAATACAATTGGATTGGTCAGACGGTCAAGATTTACTAAGTTGTTAATGTTGATAAGCTAGATCTCATAGAATATTTTATTGATCTTATTTTTAGATAGAATTAGATAAGTTGTATCAGATTCTATATAACTTATTGAAAGCCTATAAATAAAGGCAAGATGTAACTCCAACGAAAACACAACAACCCTCAACACACACCCATGAGAAATAAGCTGACTATGCAGTTTGCATTAGCCTTGTAAACCATTTCTCTATAATGAAATACGATCAAAATATCCTCGTGATTTTTCTTCCCTTTAAGGGCTTTCCACGTAAATCATAGTGTTGTTATTCTCTCATTCTCTATCTTAATTATTCTCTGAATTTTCATATTATGATGTAGGGAATTCACGATCAATTCTCAAAGATCATGAATTTTTTCCTTTATATTTGGTGCTCTCGTTGAGAGATGAGAAAAAACTCAAGAAATCTCTCCCTTAAATGCTCAAAACCAAATGAAGTGCACTTCCAACAACGGAAGCAGAAGAAGAAACGGATGCGGAAGTAGTAAGGAAAATGACTACGAAACTGAAAACATAGCGAAGAACGGTAAATTCACACATTCATATTCGATTTGATGTATCTATTTTGTACAATTATTATTTAAAAAAATTATTATTAACACAATTCGTGGAATTGAATTATGTAAATTCAACAACCACCACGAAGGGCCGATGAAACCCAAGAACTGCCACTCGCACACTACCAAACGATTAAAGCTCTGCCTATGATAGCTAAGCTAAAAGCAATCGAAGCAAAAAAAAAATGAGAGAGCAAGGAGATCAGAAAAGCTAAGAAAACTCAAACTAGAAAAGCTCGGAAAGCTCAGATCAGAAAAGCTCATAAAGCTAAGACCAGAAAAACTCATAAAGCTCAGACCAGAAGAGCTCAAAAATTTAAGAAGAGCTCATAAAGCTCAGATAGAGGAGCTTCGAAAAAGCTCATATCTAAGGAGCTCAGGAAACTCAGATCAAAAAAGTTCAGAAAGGTTAGATTATAAAAGCTTTTCTATTCTGAAGCTCTGACTTCAACTTTTCTACTCTAAAGCTCTGACTTTAGCTTTTATGTTCTGAAGCTCTGACTCCAAATTTTCTTTTCTAAAGCTTTGACTTCATCTTTTCTGTCTGAACTCTGACTTCAGCTTTTCTGTTATGAGCTTTTCTGATATGAGCTTTCTGAGCTCCTCTGATATGCACTTTCTAAGCTTTTTGAGTTCTTCTGGTCTGAACACAATTCATGGAATTGAATTATATAAATTCAACAACCACCACGAGGGGCCGATGAAACCCACGAACTGCCACCCGCAGACTACCAAACGATTAAAGCTCTGCCTATGACAGCTAAGCTAAGAGCAATCGAAGCAAAAAAAAATGAGAGAGCAAGGAGATCATAAAAGCTAAGAAAACTCAAACTAGAAATGCTCGGAAAGCTCATATCAGAAAAGCTCATAAAGCTAAGACCATAAAAACTCATAAAGCTCATACCAGAAGAGCTCAAAAATTTGAGAAGAGCTCATAAAGCTCAGATCAGAGGAGCTTAGAAAAAGCTCATATCTGAGGATCTCAGGAAACTCATATCAGAAAAGTTCATAAAGGTTAGATTAGAAGAGCTCATAAAGTTCAGACCAGAAAAACTCAGAAAGCCTAGAAAGTGCATATCAGAGGAGCTCAGAAAGCTCATATCAGAAAAGCTCATAACAGAAAAGCTGAAGTCAGAGTTCAGACAGAAAAGCTGAAGTCAAAGCTTCAGAAAAGAAAATTTGAAGTCAGAGCTTCAAAACATAAAAGCTAAAGTCAGAGCTTTAGAGTAGAAAAGTTGAAGTCAGAGCTTCAGAATAGAAAAGCTGAAGTCAAAACTTCAAAACAGAAAAGTTGAAGTCAAAGCTTCAGAACAGAAAAGTTTAAGTCAGAGTTTCATAATAGAAAAGTTGAAGTCAGAGCTTTAGAACAGAAAAGTTGAAGTCATAGCTTTAGAACAGAAAGTAGAAGTTAGAAATTCAGAACAGAGAAGCTTCAGTACTTTAAAAAAAGAAAAGAAAAACCAGAACTTTAAAAGTATCAGAATGTTAGAACAGAAAATTTGAAATAATTTCATAATAGAAATTCATTAGAAAAGAAAAAACTGTTAAGGAAAGAATTTCAAAGTAGAAATTCTAGAAAAAAGAAGAGAAAAGAGGATCATGTTCACTTCAGTCAAGAAGCTCCCACTTTAGAACAGGATAGCTGCCACTTCAGAGCGAGAAAGTTACCACTTCATTACAGAACGGGAAAGCTAAAAAAACGGCCATTCAAATTTTTAGAATAGAAGGCTACGATTTGATAGCCCTTCAAATGGACTTTATGAGAAAAATGAAATATGTACAAACAACGAGAACGGAAACGTCCCAACAACGGGAACGAAAATGTCTTAACAACGGAAGCAACAACGGGAGCAGAAATAGAAACTGAAACAAAAAAAAGATAGAAGAAATACATGGTGAGTCACATAGTTATTAACATATGGGAGTCTGCTTCCTGGAGAATTTTACGGAATTCAAGTTGAGCTCCAGATCAAAAGTATGGTAGTCTTCATACAGGAAAGTTAAATTAATTATGTTTTTCAAATTAATTTCTATGCAGCCTTACATATCATATAATATATCATGAGAAAGATGTATATGTCTACTTTTTGAAGAATTTTGCAGAACTTTATTTAGAACTCATGAGAAAAAGTTATTATGACTCTCATGGAGGCTTCTCGGGAAAACAGGTTATGCAGAACCTTAAATTCAGAAATTAAACTGCATTTACTGGGGGCCAACTACATGACAAATATTATATCAATGGAAAGATAAAGAAATAAACTTTGTGAAAATTTTTACAAAAATCAATTTGAAGCTTCCGATCAAAAGTTATGCCAGCTCTCGTTGGTGTTATTCAGGAAAGTAAATATATGAATGCTTTTCAAATTTAATTTTTAAATTGTACTAATTTTTATATTATTACCTAGAAAATATTATATCATTAGAAAACTATGGTATCTACTTCTTGAAAAAATTTTCAGAACTCGATTTGGAGCTCTCGAGCAAAATTTATGACAAGTTTTGTGAAGGCTGTTCGAGAAAGCAGAATATGTTGAACATCCAATTTTAGAAATTAAACCGTATTTGATGAAATCCAACTATACGGTGAATCTTACATCATCAGAAAGATACAAAAGTCTACTTATTGGAGAATTTTACATAATTCAATTTAGAGATTTTGATCAAAAGACACGGAAAGCATATTATGCAGATTAGTCAAATTCATTATATATCATCAGAAGCATATGAAAATCCACTTTGAAGAATTTCATGGAATTCAATTTGGAGCTTTTGATCAAAACGTATGGCATGATAACGTGCAGACTGCTTACAAAACATACTTGGTGTCAATTTTCTCTCTTCTTCAACAACAATGGAAATCAGGACGTGAGTCCTTGAGAGTATGCAGTTCGTAAGTCATGTTCTCTAAAGGAACTAAGGACGCAAATCCTTTGGAGGAGCAATTCATAAGTCTCACTCTCAAAACGAACTAAGGGCGTGAGTCCTTGGGAGGGGCAATTCATAAGTCCTACTCTCAGAAGGAATTAAGGGCGCAAGTCCTTGGGATTGGTAATTCATAAGTCCTACTCTCAGAAGGAACTAAGGGTATAAGTCCTTGGGAGGGGCAATTCATATGTCCTACTTTCAGAAGGAACTAAGGGCGTAAGTCCTTGGGAGGGGCAATTTATAAGTCCTACTCTCAGAAGGAACTAATGGCGTAAGTCTTTGGGAGGGGTAGTTCATAAGTCCTACTCTTAGAAGGAAATCAAAACGGGGTCATGGTTCCACTGAAGGAGCCTAAGTCCTTGGGAGCTTCTACGTACGCCGTTCTCAGAAGAAAATTGAAATGGGGTCATGGTTCCACTGAGTGAGCCAAAGTCATTGAAAGCGTCTACGTACGCCGTTCTCAGAAGGAAATCAAAATGGGGCCATGGTTCCACTAAAAGAGCCTAAGTCCTTGGGAGCATCTACATACGTCGTTCTCAAAATGGGAAAGTCTGAAAGAACGGAAACATCTTCAGAATGGGAAAGTCTCGAGAACAGAAAAAGAAATATCTTCAGAACGGGAAAGTCTAGAGAAAGGAAAAGGAAATATCTTCAGAACGAAAAGATAAGAAGTTGAGGAAAAAACTTCATAACAGAAAAAAAAATGAGGAAAGAACTTCAGAGTAAAAAAGAAAAGAAGTTGAGGAAAGAACTTCAGGACTGAGTAATGAAAAGTCGAATAAAGAAAAGTGATGTTTATATGGTGCATGTGGGTGGCTAAAAATTACAAATCTACTCCCTTAATGCTTGGGGTATTACATTCTTCCCTCCTTAAGAACTTTCATCCTCGAAAGGAATTTACCTTATTGAAATAACTATGGATACTTGACACATATCTCCGCTTCTCATTCCCATGTTGCTTCCTCGACTCGATGATTTCTCCAGAGAACCTTGACTAACCGAACCGATCTGCTACGAAGAGTCTGATTCCTACTCTCTAGAATTTTGACTGGCTTCTCCTCATAAGTAAGATCATCATGAACTTTCAGAGGTTGAAAATTGATGACATGCGTTTGATCAGGCACGTATTGCGAAGCATTGAGACGTGAAATACATTATGAACACCAGAAAGAGCTTGTGATAAATCGAGCCGGTAGGCCAAAGGACCTATACGATCCAAAATCTCAAAAGGGCCAATAAACCTGGGGCTCAGCTTCCTCTTGTGACCAAAACACATAACTCCCTTTATTGGAGCAACCTTGAGAAACACATGATCACCCACTTCAAATTGAAGATCCTTCCTCCTGACATCTGCGTAACTCTTTTGCCTACTCTGAGTGGTCTTCATTCTATCTTTGATTTTCTAAATAGCTTCATTTGTAGACTGAACCGATTCAGGGCCCAAAAGCTTTCGTCCGCCAACCTTATCTTAGTGAACTGGCGACCGACATTTTTTTCCATAAAACGCCTAAAACGGAGCCATATCAATCGTCGCCTGGTAACTGTTATTGTAAGCAAACTGGACGAGTGCCAAGTGCGCATCCCAACTGCTAGAGAAATCAAGGACATAAGCTCGAAGCATATCTTCCAACGTCTGAATCGTTCGCTCAGATTGCCCATCAGATTGCGGATGAAAAACTGTACTAAAATTTAACGGAGTACCCAATGCTCTCTGTAAACGTTGCCAAAAATTTGACGTGAACTGCGAATCCTGATATGATACTATAGACACTGGAACCCCATGAAGTCAAACAATCTCTCGGATATACAATCGAGCCCAATCCTCAACTGAAAATGTAGTCTTGCCAGGCAAAAAGTGTGCAGACTTGGTGAGACAATCCATCACAACCCAAATGGAGTTAAAACCTTTTATCGTCCTCGGTCGCCCTGAAATGAAATCCATTTCCACATGCTCCCATTTCCATTCAGGAATACTTAAAAGTTGCAAGACCCCAGATGGTCGTTGTCTCTGTGCCTTGATCTGCTGACACACCAAACACTTACTAACGAACTCAGCGATGTCATGCTCCATACCGTTCCGCCAATAATGTAACTTCATATCATGATACATCTTAGTACTGCCATGGTGCATAGTGTACGGTGAATTATGAGCCTCCGTGAGTAATTTCTACCTAATGACTGCGTCTTTCGGAACACAAAGCCTCCCATGAAAACAAAGAGCTGAATCGTTACTACATCAAACCCTTGTCCTTTTTCCGAACCCACTTTGTTACGAATCTAAACCCACTTCAGTAACTAATGACCTGAAATCCAAGGATCCCAGATCATAACAAATTCATATAATATCTATAATTATTTAATTAACTAAGCGAGGTTGGGAACATGTGGAAACCACATTGGGTGTAAATTATCAAACGGTTTAAAATAGTTCAACAAGGTTCGGGTGGTCTGAACTGGTTCAGTTCTGCTGTTTTGGGCCAGTTCGGTCTGGTTGGGTTGAACCGGTCTGGTCTGACCGAGCTGATTCTGTCTGGTCTGGTCTAAATGAACCGGTTTGGTTCAGGTGAACAGGTTCAAGAGAAGGGGAAAATAGAAAAGGGAGACGAAGAAAGGGCAGAGAGGGGGAGAGAGACGCAAGAGGGGGGGCGAAGGAGAGAGAGAAATAACAGAGAGGGGGATGGAGATGAAGAAGAGGGAGGGAGAGAGAGACGCAACAGGAATTGAAACGAGAAGGAAGAAGCTTACTAGGAATGAGGAACTATGGCGATGCAGCAACGCAGGAATCAGAACACTGAAGAAGAAGATTAAATTGAAAAATGGAGAAACATGGGGTAGTTAACATCTAAGAGAGATGGTGGTTGCTGTTTTAGAGAGAAACAGTTATAAGGGGGTTCATGAAAGATAAAATGAGAGAGTGGGGGAGACAGTTGAGTGTGATGCTTATATGGTGCGTGTGGGTGGCTAAAAATTACAAATCTACTCCCTTAATGCTTGGGGTATTACAGATTTACTTACCCGTAAGAGTTCAAAAATCTAAAGGCATAGAAGCCTCTCTCTTACTATTTTTTGAACCTTACTTAGATTATATGACCTAGACAATGTTAGAGACACATAATTGGCTTGAGAAACTTATCTTTTCTATAATGTACTATATATACTGTTATTTTACTCTATATCATGCAACAAAAATTTAGAAATAAGTGTACTATCCAAAATAGTGCATATACCTCTATCCAAAAAATAACATGCAATTCTTCTCATTTAGCTTTCTACTTTCCAAGAACCTTCACAAAGAATTGTGAAAGTTATCAGTGATTTTAGGAACTACACACCAGGATGTAGTAGAATCAATCGATGCTCACTTCTTAATGAGATGCATGTTTCAGCTCTTTATAGTTAAGAAAATCTTTTAGCTCATTTTCTTCTATCCAATCTTCCCGTAATAGAAGCTACTCCCTCTTTCTTATTCTAAGTCAACTCTATTTAGAGATCTTTATCTTCTTCATATTATTTGGGCGAAGCTTAAGCCCAAAAGAAGAAGCGGATTGTGTCACGTTTAACACAAACTGTCTTCAAGACTTTCTTAGCTATTTGGAGTTTCTAGTTCAGTTTGGCCCGATTAAACATTTATGTATGTGCTATAGTTTAATCATGAACTAATATAAAGAATCTGCTCAAGTATCCAAGACTTAAGCGATCTAGGTTTTTCCATCGATTTAAGCTATATGAATCTCTTTTCTAGTTAACAACTAGAGTTTCCTTTGTCATATTGGTGTTTAACATCACCCTTCAGATATCTTACTGGAGATTGATAATTATATCAGCTTCCATAGAGAATGAATTTATTATAGTTTAACATATTTATCATATAATAACACTATGTAACATGGAGCTAAAATTCAATCTATCTATATAGCAAATATTAATTTAATTCTCCTGAGTGGAACTTTAAGAAAGGTCTAGAGTAGCGTTAATTAAGAGTATACTTGTTTCCTTTTATGCTCAGATTAAAGTCCTAGTTAATATTGATTAATGTCATGGAAGACATTTTAATTACTGAAAAATAATAAAAATCACAATCATTACATACACATTCTAATTAAATCTTACATCATAATATGAAAATAAAAACTTAAAAATAAAAAGGCAATATATGTTACGATATCTCAACTCTCATAAACATGCGCACGCTTAGGCAGAACGCACTTTTAAAAAGTTAGGTAAGATAGTCCAATCCATTTAATTACCAATCTGATATTAATACATAGTAATCCTACTAATTTAGTATTAGTATCTAGTATAATCGATTATACTTAATTTTATCTTCATTATGCAATCACAAACGTTTATCTTTTTAGAAACTTAAAGTTACACGGTACCTAAATGTGATGTACATAAAATAAAATAATCTAAAAAAGTTGGGCATAAAATATAATAAACAAAATAACGGGGTATAAAAGATAAATATTTATAATATACCCTACCCTTGCATAAACCTATCATAACTTAATTGAAAATCTAAAAAAAAATCTTCAAGATAGATCCTTAGCACCGAAACTGTCTGCCGCTGGTTGCCACCCTTGATCTCAACGTTGATTGCCACCCTTAATATCACCTATGGCCACCACCAACCGTGATCCACTACCTCATGAGATTCATCCCTTTCTAGTGAACCGAACCACATAAATTGAAAAAATTCTGCCACTTCTCGATTTGTCAAATTAATCCCCAAATTTGATCAGGAAAACATCTGAATTTGGTCTTCGTTGTGGAACACAAAACTGTGAGTCTTTGAGTTATCATTTCAGAACATCATGACTTGACTCAATCTGATATGGGATCTGAATGTTATGATCCAAACATCGAACTTGTCACTATGAAACATCTACGGGGACGCGAGTTTTCATCTGTTTTTATACCCCTTTCATATCTTTCAATCTCCACCCGATAGAAATAATTACATCATAACAATCATATTTTTCTCAAGGAAAGTTTATAAGAATCTATGAAAATTAAATATGAATACTGAAGGAAAAAAATAATCTCTTCATAGATTATCCCTTGAATTACATAACCAACAGAAATTTACACATAAAATCTAAATGGTTATGTAAGGGAATATAAAAAATAATCAAAACAATCATTAATATTGCACAAGGTATTTCTCGAATAATTTAAAACATTTGCTATGATACCAATTGAAAGAATCAGTTTAGCAAAAAATATTAGATCTTGAAATATTTGAAAAACAACCACCTATATGGATTAGGAAAAATATCTTTTAAAGTGTGAAAATCAAAAACCGAAATCTCATAGTCTTCATTGCCATTCCTCGAATCGTCAACCAAATTCATAGGTGGATGGATACTCGAATAAAATCAGACCAATAAACTAATTCATCTTTTTTCATTTACAAGAATTTGGCCATGGTTTAAAATTGGTTTAAAAAAATCACTTCACATGGGTTACTTGGCAACGGTTGTGAAGGAAAAATCTCAACAGTATGTTTGTTTGTTTTTTTTTAATTTAATTAATTTTAATTAATCTTTGACTATTATAGAATAAACATTGTGCTAGTTTTTAGATCATTTGGTTAATTATAAGATATTCACGTTGAGTCGCTTGTTTATTAAATAAGTCGTATCACAACGTAATCCAAATCCGAGACTAGTACGGAGACTATAAGGACAAAAATATATTTAGCTACATAATTAATAAACTATATCAATTAAATCTATAATCAAATTTATTAATTATTAATTATGATTAACTTCATTATAAAATCGTAATTGAACTCTAAGTATATTTTATATTACTCGATGTAATTATCACTCACCTATTATTCATTATATAATGCTCCTCCATAATATAGTATTGTGCATAATTAGGTTAATTACTATCGACCTAATATTTGTACACATCTTAGCATCCTTATGTTCCAAATTAATTCTATCAGTCAACTATGATAATTTTCATACTTGATGGCTCAAGTAAAATTATCAAATCCCTAGTACTCTTCTAGAAATACTAAGCGTTTAGTTTATTGTGACCACATAAATGAATTACATGAGAAGTACTATGTCACTTAATTAAAAGTGTCTATAGATATTACTATTTAATAACTCAGTCATTCAACCAACGTAATATATTGACTCATAGAGTCTCATTCTTAATAGATCAAAATGACTAACCTATTAAATATGAGCTCATGACTCTCTCAAGATTGAGAGCACTCATAAAATAATAGTAATGAGTTATGATTTTTATTTGATAGTATTTTACTGAAAATCAGACTCATTAGTCTTTTGAATGTATTCCAAATGCATTTGTACAATCTACCTAATGACCAAGGTAAGTTACTCTACATAAAAAAGTTAATGTACTACAGTCTTTTCTTAATAAAGTGTCTAACTTCACTAGACTGTGAATTTAAGTATTTATAAGTCATAAATGACGTTTGGTTAAATACTTTGTTCTAATGAGTTAAACTTCATAGGACCCATAAATCAAGTAATATTATACTTGTGGACGTATTGCACATAATATAGGAATAAACTATTTATTATTAATTAGAATTAAATGTCTCAATAAATATAATAGAATTTCAAATTTTTATGGCACAATCCTAACAAATATAAAGTTTAATTATTATTTGTTAAACTCACAAAATATATGTATATATAATATCACTAAAAATTGTGTCCAATTATTTAATATATGAATATTCATGAATTATAAACAGTATATGTCATAATAATTAAAATTTAAATAGTAAAATAAAAAATAAAAAAATTATTTTTCATTTTCTATAAAATAACATTTTAGTAATATCATATAGTATGATTCTTATTTCTTGATTAGTTAACATAGATAATCATTTTTATTCTAAATAATTTGATTCTTCATTTTGATTTCTAACTGTTTATAAACACATTAATCTTATTTCAGATTATGATTCATGACCATTCTAATTCTGATTCTGGTTTTTAAAGAAAGTAATTTTAAACTTTTATCTAATTTCTAAAGTAAGTAAACGCGTTATAAAGAGTATATGGGTTAATTATTAATTAAAAAGAGAAAATGCCACACAAAACTTTATCTAAAAAAGTTCAAAATTAAGCCGGTGTTCAATTTTAAAGTGACGATCATTTAGAAACTTTTAGAAATCAAGAATAAAGAAATTAAATTTGTGAAGAAATATTAATATTGTAATGGATATATTTTTCATCAATCGCCATTATATGGTATAATCATTAATTTGTTTTGAGAATAATCATGGAATTATCAAATTTTCGAGATTATGTAATATATATACTTTTTTAACATTCATGTTTTAAAAATTGTGTGTTATTAGAGCGCTAGGGAGCAAGTATACCTTGTGATTGGGTCAGACAACTTGTATTTATGAGAAAAGTTGGGGAGAGGACATTCGCTGAGTTTGCCATTTGAGTTAGGCTATGGGTCTTCTTTGGGTCTTTCATAAAGACATCTTATACATCTCATATTATGAGTTTCGAAGCCTAAGACTATGATATGTGTTAAAATAAATATACCGGGATGAGTCTAGGCCTATGTAAATTTTGGCCTCTACATTTTGCCCCTACTTTCTAGTCCAAGTTGTGTAACTCTGATTTTAGTTCAGCTTCGAAAGCTTGCGTGCCAACTTCTTTTTCACTTTTCCTTATTACTTTTACTTTTGTTTTTTTTTTCAATATTCTTAATAAACGGATACTGCGTAGGTTTTTTTCAAATATGATGGTTAAATGATAATTTTCCCCTTAAGTCAACCAGTTCACCTTATTTAAAAATAAATAAAAACAAATTGACATTTTCCTTTGTGACAATACAATTTCTTCTATCTCTTGCTGCTGAAACTCCACGGTTGAGAAGTATCGTACATGAGTAACCTATTCATCTACAGTAACAACAAGCTACACGACAACAACAACTGAACCAACAACAATACAGTACAAATAGCATGGAAGAGACATTATTTAGGCTCGGGCTTATATGGTTTAGTTAACACTTTCAAATTATTATTAATGTAATTTTTTAATTTGAGAATATTTCATGAATTATAAAAAAAATTATCAATTTTGTTATCATAATTTATCTAATTTTTTTAATTTGGTCATCATAATTTAAAAAATCTCAAAGTGATTATTTTAATTTATTTAACTTCTCAGTGTAATCATTATATCTCTCTCATTAATTGAATTTGATAAAAATATTGATGTGACATGTTAAATATTAATGTAACACGATGAAAGATCATAAACAAAAAAATTTCTCTCACTTCAACTCACATATTTTACCTTTTTACTTTTTTAAAACATCTTTTAAACTTTTTTAACCATTTCTCTCTCAAGTAAAAAGCTAATCTCTCTCCCTCATCCCGCATCTCTCTGAAACTCGAACGAAAGGTTTCCCCAGACCCTTTAGCTTCGATTCGATTATGCAGCGGCTCTACCAGCTCCAACACCGCCTTTACTAGCTCC
Source organism: Datisca glomerata (assembly GCA_003255025.1). Lineage (NCBI taxonomy): Eukaryota > Viridiplantae > Streptophyta > Magnoliopsida > Cucurbitales > Datiscaceae > Datisca > Datisca glomerata. The sequence continues at coordinate 19,515 of QANY01002555.1, forward strand.
ACCAGCCCCGACAACAAAGATATTGTTAGAGCTCATAGAGGTGCTGTCAGAGGCTGTAGAGGTGTTGTTGGAGCTGGTAGAGCAACTGGCTAATGAATTGTATTTTGTTTATAGCAGATGATGGTTGGCTGTATTTTGTTGATTGTATTATATGGTGAGATATTTTGTTGATGGTATGGTGGGAGTGAAGAACAGAAGAACATGTATATTTTGTGTACATGTATTTTTTGTGTTATCTAGTACTTTAGTAGGGAAATTAACTGAAACTAGATGTATTAGCAGGGAAAGTATATTTTTTATTGTGTTATATGCTTGCAATTTTTTGGGACTTTTAACAGGCTTATGGGTAATGATATTTTCAATTTTTTGGGGACTTTTAACAGGTTTCTTGGGTACTTTAACCAAGATTTTTTTTTTCTGCCTTAAAGGAATTGGTAATTTCAGATACACACTAATGAAGTATTGGGTTCAAAATGTTTAAGGATTCACTTACTTTCACGGCTCATACTTCCATAATCCAAACTACCAAAAGATGCAACATAATAGTGAAACTACAAAAGATGCAGTGAAACCACAGATTGTACATTAATCTTCACTTACATAGCTAGGAATATTAATGGAGTAACAATCCATGAAAAATAGTCTATCGCAATACATTTTATTTTATTTTTCTCAGTTAGCTTCAGGTTTTTGTTACGATTTTCATTTTCTTCCTCGTATAGTTTCATTTTTTCATAAGCACTTCATTTTCTTGCTCCGCTAATTTCAGATTTTTCCTAATCACCACACTCGTTATTATTTCAGATCCAAATTCAGGTTCACACGATGCAATGAATCTACAACCATCATTAGCTTCTTGTTCAATAGAAAATTAAAAACGCATTAAATACAATAAATGGTCAAAAATAAGATGTTAGAATGGAATAAAATATCACAGAGTATCTTGAGCATCCGTAAATTTTTCTCCCAGGGTTCGTATTCATTCTAGATGTCTTAATCTGAGCAGGAACCCCATAATAATTCAATGATCTACCATGGTACGGGACAGGTTGGCTTCTACGAGACATTTTGAGATTTTTTGTACTTCAAGCTTCCTGCAAGAGCTAAGAATAAACTAATTCAGTCTTGAATCAATGATTCAGCTTGATACCAGTCATTCCATAAAACTGATTCTACCTTTTACCTCAGAATTTTCTCCTTCTACGATGTTCTTCCCTGAGCTAACAAAGAAATCAGCCTCGAACTCCCATGTATTCGCCCAAAACCATATTCGGCCTTCAAATCGAGTAAAAGAATTAAAACTCATTTTCTGAAATCTGAAAAATGGAGAGATGAGTTTCATTGGACATTAACCTTCAAGAGAGATTATATTTTTTCGAGGAAAACCTTCGAACGAAAATGACGAAAAGCCCAAGGAAAATGATGAATGAAAATGGAGAACAAAAATTACGGAAAAGGATGGAGCCAGCTGCAGAATCGAAGCTAAAGGGTCTGGGAAAACCTTTCTTTCGAGTTCGAGAGAGATGATGGATGAGGGAGATAGATTTTGTACTTGAGAGAGAGAAATGGTTAAAAAAGTTAAAATTATGTTTGAAAAAGTAAAAAGTAAAATAGGTGAGTTGAAAAAAAAGAGAAATGTTTTTTGTGATCATGGTGCATTTATGAGTTACACGCGTGTTAGTACTTAAAGTAACACATTAATAATTTTCATCAAATTCATTTCATAATTCATTTCATAAAGAATAACAAAAAGATTATACTGAGATATAAAATAAATTAAAAAATTTAAATTACGATGGTCAAATTAAAAAAGGGGATAATTAAAATACGATAATCAAATTAATAATTTTTTCTAAACATATCATTTTATTCACACATCAACTAAGAAAATTGGTTTTCAGCACGACAATCGTACATTCGTTTTCATGTAGCAACTATGAATGATATTTATGTCCTCTATATATATATGTGTGGTGTAGCTTTATGAGATATATACACTTTAATATTGCCTTAAAATCTTACTAAAAGTGAACAAACTTATTCTGTGGGATTGAACTATAATTTAACTTCCAAGAATTTGTGCAACAAAATACGTAAATTCAAAAAATTATATATATTTAAAATACTTAAATATTTTAACTTATATTTTTATTAACTAAAAGAGCTAATATCCTACTATACTTGAACTTTGAACAAAATTAAGTTAATTTTATTAATTAAATTAACAATGTTATTATTAGCTATTTCAGTCCATGATATTATAAGTTTTTTATACAATGATTAATGAGCTGCCGCTTATGTCAGTAAATGTCATTTGATGTCACCATTTCTCTTATTTCTCTGTTGTAAACTATTATAGTAAATGTCATTTGATGTCACTATTTGTACTTTAGCTTTAGCCTATAAATAAAGGCTCACCCAATTAGAAAATCTAATTGAATACAGGCATTTAAGCTCTTCAACATTCTCTCTCTCTTCACTGTTGACAAATCGTATTGATACTATAAAATTCTTTTACATTTTCTTTAGAGAAAAGGTCTAATATAACTTCAAAATTTGTAGTGCACATTATGTATATAACTTTTTTTATATATCTACTTATATGTAAAATTATACAGATACAAGTACATACAGACACACATTTATAAACTTCACTTAACTTGTTTAATATTTTTGACTCCACACTATTAATTTTCTACTTCTGCCCCTGAACATTACACTTTTGGTACCTGAAGAAAGAAAATTAAATGAAAAGTTAAAAAAAAAACAAGAAACCTAAAAGAATTACTGAAGTAATAACTCTTTTATATAATAAAGTATTGAATTTTATTTATGTGTTTATTTTTCTATTATTCTTCATTGAAACAGAGCAAAGTTGAGAAAAGCTTGCAAAAATTATGAATCCTAGACCAAGAATTTCTAAACAAAAAATTAATATCAAATTTTCTCACAACCAAACTCATGTGTAAAAGGAAATTGTGTTTTCAAATGCGAATGTTTTGACACACGAGAGATAGATTAGAAGGAAAAGGGAAATTTCATGACTTCATCTCTCTATCACCTACCTTACTTTATTGGTAGGCTCAAAGAGAATGAATTTTATGAATCAAAAGGGAATTTCTCTATAATGGATCAATTTCATTTTTATTTGGTCACTTTTACAATTAATGCCTTTTTCTTTTATATTGATATTAGGTTAATTATATTAACATCTCATATGTTATTTCTTTATTATTCGAACATTTTGTAGCCAGCATTTATGTTAACAATAAATAATTTTCTTACCAAAATAGCACCACATGTTAAATCTTATAAAAATATTTTTCTCTTTGGGTGAAAATTAATATGTTGGATCCAAAAACAGATATTAATTGGAGAATTACATTTTTACCTTGCACATTATATTACTAAGGATGAAATAACTTTGTATAATTATTAAAACTAGAGGAGGTATTGTAATTAAGGTAAACTACAAAAGAGACCGGTAATAATTTTTGTAAAGGATTTTTTCGGTATGAAAAATTTTCTACGAACAAATAATAAAAAATCATAATTTGAAAAGAGAAAGAGAAAATAAAAACATTATTATTTACATGAAAATCCCTTAAAGGGAAGAAAAATCACGAGAAAATTGTTGATATTCACTTGTGTTAAGGAGAGTCACCCGTCTTTTTACATGAGCATGTATTAGGCCTTACAATAATAATAATAATAATAATAATAATAATAAAAAATGAGATGATCACATCATTTATGCTTTCGGCTGATAGGATTGCTTTCAAGCGTGGGCTCCTTTACTTTGCTCTCCTTTCAGTTGTTTAGTTTTCAGCAACTCAATCAATCATAGCCACGTGGTGGTTCCTCGTCAGTTTGACCCTCAAATTTCAAATGATTTCAAATTTCTAAAATGATTTCAAATTTCTAAAATGATTTCAAATTTCTAAAATGATTTCAAATTTCTAAGTTAAAGAAAATACAAGAAAATGCTAAGTCTATAGAGTAACATCAGCAACCGATTCAGTGGTGGAAGCGGGAAGTTCATCCTCATGATCAGCGGGCTCGTCAGGAAGTGAGACAAATAACATACGGGGAGGTTTATCAGTTTTGGCATCACGGTGACCCACCATATAAGCCATCTGCTCATACTCATCAACCATGGCTTGGTACTCAGTCGCGAGTCCAGACTCTCATTCATGTGACTTAGCCAAAGCCTCATCGGCCCCAACTAACTTTGCCTCAACAACATTCAGGCTCTCCCCGCTTATCTCAGAAATCTTCTTGGCCTCCGACAAAGACTCCTTAAGCTTTGACTGTTTAGCCGTGATCGCATCATGCTTGGAGATCAAACGGGCAACGACCTGTTGAAGATTAGCTTCAACCTTCTTAAGGTTATCCTGTTCTGAAGCAACAACAACGTAAGCCTTAGTGGTCTCCATCACCTTCCTCCTCCAACTAGCCATTGCTTCCTCAACAAAGTGAATATCATCTTGAATAATGTTGTGGTAGGTCACAGCCTGTTCAAAAAGTGTTAGTAAAAATGGTAAGGAAGTTACGCATACGAATTAAGGATGTAAAAAGACAAAAAGAAATGGAAGTGCCTGTATTAGAGAATGACTCAAGCTGATAACCTTATTGTGGATGGACATCTAGTGGAATGAAGAAGCGTCCACGTCAGACATGATCTCCTTCACAACTACATGTGAAGAATGGGGGTCCTTCAGGAAGCTGACGTCAGCAGGAACCGGTGGAGCCGCGGGGTATCACTGCCACCTCTAGATGCATGTCTCATCAGATAGACGCTGGGAACCATATGAAAGAGAGGTTGACTTCTTAGCAGGCGAGGGAGGAGGCGCAACACCCCTCTCCGAAATAGAAGAAACATCAGCAACGGGGGCAGTGAGATCGGGAACAGAGGGAGTGACATCCCCTTAGACATCGCCTGATGAATTGGCGTTCCTCGTCTTTTGGCACTTTCTCATGCCAGATGTCCCCCACAAGTTACTCCTGAGGCGTTTCGACATCTCGAGCACGTTATATGCAAAATGGAAAACCGCATCTTGTCCTTCTGCCTCTTTCTGTGCATCTTCCTATTGAGCCCCGCGTTCTCTTTCATCTTGAGCAAACTTCTCTCCTTGCTGCTTTGATTCTGAAGACTCAAAAGAACTTATCCAGACTACTCTACGAAAAGCCAGAGCATGGAGTTCAACAGAGATGGCCTGATGAGCTTCTGTTGTAGAGGATGAGAGGACAACAGATTCACCAACTGAAACGGGTGCGACCGTGACTTCGATCTCTCTCCTTGGGTCGAGAAAATCTCTCTAGTCTCGTTCTGGGCAATTATAGGTGGCACGCAATCGTGCGACTACTTCTTTTGAAGTAAAGGATCTCTTGTTCAATTTTTTTTCAGCACAAAAAATAGGTTAGTATTTAAAAATAAAAGCAATAATAAAATAGCAAAGTTAAGCAGAAGCGGAAAAATAAAGAAGAAATGGGAGCTCCGGTCACTTACTGAACTCTCATCAGCCTTTATCCTCACTAGGGAAGTCAGTGATTAACCCTCCTCTCTTCTCACTCGCGCGGGGAGCTAAGTAATAGGGTAGTCCATGCCTTTTCACTATATACACAGAGCGGATCTCATCTACACCTACATTCAAGTTGTGCCTCCTATTGAGGGCTTCAATCCTTAAAAGAACCTTGTAAGTTCTAAGGGTGTATTGGAAAGGGGCAGGGTTGAAGGGACTAAAAAATTCTTGAAAGAGGGAGAAAGGAATATTTAGCCCTAAGGCTATGGGTATCGGGGCTAGAGAGATCAGGTAAGGAGGATTACATGGGAGAGATTTAGGGATTCCTTCCCTGAAACCACAGACTACGTCTGGCGGGAAGGCGTCCTGATGAAGGGTAAGGAAGCGGTTGAACTCGTTCTTATTTCTAACTAGGGGAACAATAACTTTAAATGGATGCTCCTCCATTACTGTCAGGAAAAGAAAAATGGAGCAGAAAAGTAATAAGAAGAGAAACAACGAAGACGAAGAAGGGAAAAAAGAAAACTTACAGAAGATAGGGATGTGCATAGAAAGAAAAAACAAAGAAGACTACTACTTGATATAGGCTATGGACGCCAGAGTCAAATTTAAAACATTTAAATTTGAAAGTGAAAAGACACCAATTTTGAAAAAAGGAAGAGACGTAACATCCTGTCTACCTAAAGGGCAAGCCAATGAGAACGCGACAGCTGGAAAAAAGAAATCAATGTCCTGAAAATACGGTAAGTGAAATGACGCGCATGAGGAATGAAAGAAGATTCATGCACATGCGCATGTCACGACAAGATCTTCCCTTAGGAAGATAAGACAAAGCAAAGCAAAGACAGAATGAAATTTTTGAGGAGCGTGCCAAGCAACCGCAGAAACAAGGCAATGATGGTATGTCATTTTATTATTTAAAAATGATAGCTTCTTTGCACAATAATTAATGTTTTGCTGGATAAAAGAAGCAACAAAGAGGTGAAAACGAACTAAAGATAAGCATTCCCCTTAAACTGGACACGTGCTGGGAACATTCATTACGCTTCGACGAGCATCGCCGATGAGCAATTGGGGCAAATGAATAGGTGAAAGATATCCACTACCACATGGCAAGGGGGAAAGTGATAGAAAATTGGAAACGAGTAACAAGGTTGAAGTCGCTAAACACTCGTAAATAGATGGAAATGATCAGCGCTTCAAGAACGAGGATCAGCACCTCAAGAACAGGAAAGAGCATCAGAACTGAAAACAGCATCTAAATGGTAAATAGCATAAGAACAGGAAAATGTGACTAGTTAACGGGAACTAACGGACAAGGGACCCACGCCTTCAAGAATGGGAAAATACTAAGGGTACTCACTCCTTTAGAACGAAAAAAGGAACCGGAAACTCGGAGAACTACCCTGAACGAGTAAGGCACTCGCTAAATTATGCAAGAACGGGAAGAGGAGGATCAGAAGAAGAACAGGAACGGGCGAAAGTGATCTGGAATGACAGTCAAATGGCATGATTGATTAGATATCTGAATAACTCGCACGAGATAGGATGACAAGTCACCAAGTGGCCACGACTGACTAGCTCGAACCACAAGAAATCACCAAGTGACTATGATTGAGTGGTGGTTGAATGAGACAGATGGAAGTGACAAGTAAGGAGGGGAAAGATGGTCATACTTGATAGGAACATCCCCTCTCTTTTATTATTATTCTAATCAATTCATATAAATTATGAAGCTTATATAAAGTTAGAGTTCTAAGTGAAACGGGAGCACTCAATACAACTCAAACAAATAGAACTCAGAGTATTTATTCCTTAGATTATCTTGTTCTTAAAGTCTCTCTCTTCCTCATTAATAATCATAAAAATCAATATTTATCAATATTTTTTCATTTGATCAATGATTAGTAGAAAAAATCTTTTACACAACATATAAAGAGTCTTTAGCCTCGAAATACTTACAAACACACTATAATCATCAATGTCAAATCTATAATAAACATGATATAGCTTTCAAGAGTGTGAGATTTCTTAAAAGTGAGATGTGGAGAAAAGTAATGACATTAGCAAATAAGAGAATCTGAATCATTAAGTTGATTAATGAATAACATTCTCATTTCATACCAACCGAATGGTCAACAATACTTTTGTTTTTCATCATCAACGAGAGGGCACTCTAAACAGAAAAAAAATAATGCAATGAATTTTTTTTCAAAGTCATGTGATAATTGGTTAATGAGAGTTTGAGTAACGCCATATCGTGAGGGGTTTAAACCATTAGGTCTAACCTCATTTGTCATTGTTGTCAGTGCAATAAAATATCAGATCATAGATTTATGGGAATGAAATTATCAAGAGAGTTATAAAGAAAATATTTTAATGATTATAAATCTGTCTGGTCTATTTCCTTCTTCTCCCTGCATTAGGGTAAAATAATACTTTCTTTTTCAATTTTCAAAATCAATTTAATCAATAAATAGTAATAGTCTTCCTTTTGCCATTACCAACAGGAACTTCCTAATACGACCCTTGATGTGGGACCACTTATGGATGATTGTATTGCGTTTTTAATTTTATAGAATATTTGAGTTGAAACTTAAAATAATTTTTTTAGTCAATATAGAAATAATGATTTTCTAACTTCCAACAAAATACAACATTATATTTTTCTCTATCGACCTTATCACTAGAGAGATGGAAAAAAAGGAATTTGAGTAATATTATTTTCATTTGTAATTGGATATTTATATAGGTCTTGTTTAAACAACACATAGAATTGTCTTTTGGGAATTCTATCAACTCTATGTTTGTCGGTGAAATAAGGTTTATTTGAAATATCTTTTGGAAAAATATACTTTCCTTTCTTAAACAAGAAATCTATAACAGGTCTCACTATTATTTAACTTTCCTTCATGATTTTCAACGTGACAATCAACTTTTGATGTATCTCTCAACGTTTGTTCTTTATTTTAGAATTTAATTTTAAAATTTATTTTATTAAAGATAATTATTCGAATCTTTCAAGTAACTGATATAATAACTTGAAAGATTCAAGTAGTATATTATAATTAATTTAACACTTTAAAAATATGAGTAAGGACCCAACAGACGAACGAATAAAAAAAAATAACTTGTGAGTCTAGTCATAAGTATATTACTTGAATTCTTCAAGTAACTGATATGATAATTTAAAGATTTCAAGAATTATTAATTTATACAATCCTAACTACTAAGACCTTTAATATATTTACAATTTCAACTACCCATTTTACACTATCCAAGTCTCACTAGTCAAATCAAACTTAAAATTATATTTTTTTTATATTTTCAATGAAACACATGATTCTCTCTCTATTTTTTCTTTATTATTTGGTCATTTGATTTTTACTCATTTTTAAAGGTTAAATTAGTTATAACATATTATTTGAATCATTCAAGTTATTATATCGATTACTTAAATGATTTAAGTAGTATATTCTAATTAATTCTAGTAATTGTTGATATTTTCTAATAGTAAAATCTAAGTTAAATGAGATAACTTTAAAGGTACATGCAGTTAGAATATACTACATGAGCTTACAAATATTTATTGATATTTTCAATCAAGTCCAATAACATCGATACGTTGATCTTCCCTTATGAGTAGGGAATCATTTTAATGATTTATAATCATTTCGAATGTGATCTTGATGGTACAAGCAATGATAACATACTATTTGAATCCACAAATAAATATTGATATTTTTAACAACGTTCAATATGATCATTTGAAGGGTTCAAATATTATATTATAACTACTTGAATCTTTCAAGTAATTGTTGACATATCATAAAACTTAAGTTAGATATGATAACTTGAAAAGTTTAAATAATTATGATATCAATAAATTAAATTTTAAAGAACGAGTGGATATTGGGAGATGCGCAAAAAAAATGATGGATATTTTGAAAAGAAGAAAGGAAAATAAGATATTTAATGGGCCCGGGATATAGATTTCTGATTTTTTACAAAATGGTATATTTATCAAAAATAATTTTTTAAGGGTATATTTTTACAAATTACTCATGAAATAATTAAGGAATAATTCTACATGGGTTAAGTTTTAAGTGACTAAGTGATGTGTCAATCATTAATAATTTATTTATCAAATTATTTTAATGAATTATAAAACATTAACTTATAAATGATTGTCAAATTCCTTATTCACTTAACTTAATAAATTATTTAATTATCCTAAAATTATTTATAATTGAGAGATGTTACAATATATGTCTGAACCTCATTTATTTTCCGAGCCAAAGATGAATGAATTTCTATCATATTGTGTATCATGCGCACCTGAATTTGTATATCGTGAGAAATTAACAGAAAAATGACATTTTACCTCATATTAAGCAGGTAAAGACAAAAAACTACCTGTATAATTATTAAAATTAGAGAGGTATGGGTCTAATTATGTAAAATGCAATTAAGGTTGGTGTAAGTTAATGATTTCCAAAAAAAAAAAAACACCGTCTTTGGTAAGTCGGTCAATATGGTATACACGGTGTTGACCACAACCTTTTACCCAATAAATAGAAACCAATATTCAATTACTCAAAAATTCTCTTTCGTCTACGCCTCTCTCTCTCTCTCTCTCTCTCTCTAACCTAGCATAGAAAAGAAAGAATAGATCAAACAGACCCATCAACTGCTAAAATGCATACAAATCTCTAATCTGCCATAACGACTCTCAGAATTCTAAGGCTGAAGCAACCGAAGAACCCAAAAGATTAGTTCAAAGCTTTATTCGTTGACATGTTATTTTCTCCCTTAATGTTCGCTTACCATTCCATATGAATCTCTCTAATTAGGTCATATTTCAACCTCCTCTGTATCAAATTTTCATGAAGATCCCTGTGAATTTTAACAGTTGGACTGTCCCCTTCTTACCTTGAAATTTTCAACGTGGTTATTATACTCTGCATGACCTGCTCTGTTTTCCTCCACTATTTTGCTTCAATCTGAATAAACCCAGTAATTAATGGCTTTTATCCATAGATTCATGAATGAATTTTCTGTTCATTACCCATTTTTCGTCGGTGAATATGAGTTCTGAAAATGGGTTTTGGCTCAAAAAAATGGCGGTCCTTTTTGGCTCTCTCTGGCTCTGTTTGCTTACTCTGTTCGGTTTTATCAGCAGAGTGTTCTTCAGGTACTATACTTTATACTTCCTTTCTTCCTTTTCCCGACTGTGTTCTAGTGTTATTCATTGAGTAATATTTTTTCAGAGTTTTTAAGGTGAATGGTTTTCGAAGGAGCAATTTAAATATTTCTGACACTACTTTTGGAGAAAGAGATCATGATGATGCGAGCCCCACCGACAAGGAAGCTCTGTTTAAAGAAGCAGAGTCCGACGTTTGTAGAACAGAGAATTCAAAGAACACCGATCTTGATGAGAAAGAGGCGAATGATTTCGTTTTCAAGTTCCGGTTCCAGACTTACGAAGAATTTAGTAAAAGCAACAGACATATGTATGATATCGGAAGCTTAGAAAATTCGGATTCAGAATTTTTTCCAATTAGCAGTAAGTACGAGGTTTTATCGACTAAGAGTTCTAATTACTTGATGGAGGAATCACAAGTTGAAATCCCAACATTCACTGTGAAAGAATTACATACCGATTTCGATGATGCTTCTTTTGGAGATTCAGGGTTTTTGTCTAGAAAGGATGAAGCTGTAGCTGTACGGGAACCATCGGCGGATGATTCTTATTCGGGGAAAGACCGATTGGAGAAATTGGAAAACGTGTTGGTGAAGGAAAAGGATTATGTAAATGATGTTAAGTTTCTATCAGAGAAGGACTTCGTTGATTCGGATTCGGATTCCCATTCCGGCGCGGATTCGACCGTTTCGAGCATCGATTTTTCCACGACGAGTCGACTAATTAGTACGAGCAACGATGGATTTCTATCAGATAAAGATTTTGAAGAGACCGGTGGGGATTTGAGCGAAGAAGATTTGAATTCGGAAGATTTGAATCTTGGGTACGAGCCGGATGATTTCGACGAAGAATTAGAACAATCTGATACGCAAAAACCAAGAATTGAAAATTCAGAAAACGAATTCCAAGAATTTAATCCCAATGGTACTGAGAAAGAAAAACCAATAGAAGAAGATTCAGCAGATTCTGGGAAAATGAATTCAGATGATTTTTCGTTTTCTGAGGAAACGAACGGATTAGAGTCTCTGTGGGAACATCAAGAATTAGTGGAGCAGCTGAAGATGGATCTGAGAAAGGTCAGAGCGACGGGTCTTCCTACAATTCTGGAAGAAGCTGAGTCGCCAAAAATAATGGCGGATCTGAAACCATGGAAGATCGATGAGAAATTCCTACATGGTGATGTGATTGATGAGCTTCACAAATTCTACAGAAGTTATAGAGAGAGAATGAGAAAATTGGATATCTTGAATTATCAGAAGATGTATGCAATAGGTATGTTCTTTTTAACTCAATTAATATATTTTCTTCTTCTTTTTTTGCGTATTAATATTTGGGTTAAATGCTAAAACATCCCCTAGATTTTGTTTAATCGCTTATATTTATTTTTTTCTCAAAAACCTAGTTAATTTTTTTCTTATAAAAATAAGGTGATTGTGTGAATTTAAAAAAAAATTAACATAAAAAAATTAACAAGTAGCATTGGTAATAGTCTATCTGGTAGTCAGACCCCTCCTATCCTTAATATGGAATAGCATTTACTGTTTTGAAGTCCTATTTGACCCACACCTGACTCTAATACTCCACCCATTTCCCATTTCTTTTGTTTGGGACCTAATTCTTGTTACATAATACAAGTTTATGCAAATTAAAAGCTTCTTTCTTCTTTCATTAATAACCTAATTGTAATATAAGATTTCGCTCGCTACTTCAGGTTTTTTAGTTCTCGCGTTATAATTTTATCGGTTAATGATGTATAAAATTACGACAAATATTGAGATTCACATTTATTAATTTTGTCAATAACATGTAGGTTTCCTGCAGTCGAAGGACCCTCTTAAGTATTTTTCTAATGGGGGTAAGTCGTCGACGACTACTATTACATCTTTTCTCTCACAGAACTTAAGGCTATGCAGACAAAAGAAATCTGAACTAGACCCAATGAAGAAGCTCATCAGAGAAATATATAGTGACTTGGAGACGGTTTATGTTGGGCAAATGTGCCTTTCTTGGGAATTCATTCAATGGCAATATGATAAGGCCTTAGACTTGTGGGAATCTGAGCCTTATGGATTACATCAATACAATGAAGTTGCTGGAGAGTTTCAACAATTTCAAGTTATTCTCCAAAGATTTATAGAGAACGAACCTTTCGAAGGCCCCCGTGTCGAAAACTACGTTAAAAATCGATGTGTTACGCGTAATCTCCTTCAAGTTCCCGTGATCAGAGGTGAGAATCATACGCTGATTGAAAAATCTAATCTTTTGAGAAAAATATCTTTTATAGTAACATTTAGATAAAACTGAACTAATAAAAAAGTGATTGAACTGCAGAGGTTAAGTTGAGAGAGAGAAAAAAAATAAGAAAAGATGATGATGACGATATCACAATTACAAGTGATGTGCTAATAGAGATTATACAAGAATCAATAAGAATCGTATGGCGATTTATTCACGCCGATAAAGATGCAAAAAATAACGTTACAAACAACACGATTCTCACGTGTCGAAAGGGATCTCGAGCCGAACTCCAAGATCCTGCAGATTCTGAACTCTTAACCGAGGTTCAATCAAATCTTCAAGAGGTATCAATTCTTTTACATCTTATGATCATTTTGTATTCATTTCGTTTTGTAGGAAAACTTAATTTTCTGACATATTTAATTTTATCTTTGCGTTGCAGAAAGAAAAGAAGCTTAAAGAAATGATAAGAGGTGGAAATTGCATATTGAAAAGGTTCAAAAAGAGAAGAGAAGAGGAGACGACAGATCAAGATCTCTACTTTTTCTCTCAAGTAGACATGAAGTTAATGTCAAGGGTATTAAACATGTCAAGAATAACAACTGACCAACTTCATTGGTGTCGTAACAAATTGAGTAGAATCAACTTTCAGAATAGGAAACTACATGTCGAGCCTTCTTTCTTCCTTTTCCCCTGTTGATAGTATTTACTATTTAGTTTTCGCTGTATAGAGATGGATTTTCATCGATTCTAGATGATATGACTTACTTTGCAGAAAGATACGAGTCTACGACTATACGACTATGAATAAGATTTGAAATGTCAAAAGGACGTTTATAACGGAACTTTGATAAAAAAATGTATAAGATACACGATTATAGATAATATATTTTTTTCATGAATAGCTGTATGTATTTTGAAATATTAGATTAAATAATATCACAATTGAAATTTACTTTCTTCGGAGATGATTGTGAATGGTCCCTTATTTGTAGAACCAAAACAATGAATTAATGTCCCTAATTGAAAATACTAATTAGGCAATTTGACTTCATCATCATCTTGGCTTACCTATTATACCCATTCAATTGCAAGATCCTATTTTACACCCAGATTTTAAAATGGTGGAATAACATTTATTTCCTTCTTTTATACTAGAGTTCAGCATGTAGTTTCTGAAATTACAAACAATTTCTTTCTGCCATTAATCCCACGTTTTTGTCCTTAAGAATATTATTTTCTTTCTAGAACACCGTTGGTAATCTATAATCTATTAAAAATAACAAGTTAAATCATTTTAGATTATTTTATATATATATGATTCCTACATTTTCTTAAATGACCTTCGAAATATTAAATTATATAGCAAACAATTTAAGTATTATCTATCTTAATCTTAATCTTATCTTATTATTAATATATTAAAAGGGGCTAAAATGAAAAAAAAAACTTTTGATTCTCATTTTTATCTTTCAAGCCTCCTTAAATATAATATAATTTAAAATTTTCACATATTTTCTCATTTAATATAATTTATGTAATGAAATATTATTTTTATTAAATATAATTTGTAAAATTAAATATTTTTGTAAAATGATGCAAATAGAAACATAAATATCCACATAGATGAATTTTGGGATTATAAAATTAAATATTATATAATATTGTTTATTTTATCAAAACATGAAATTCATATAAGTGATTTGAGACAAATATTTTGAGAAATATGAATTATCTCTTAATATGATAGAATTTAATAAATTGACGAATAATCATTTTTTATATTAATCAAATAGTGGTTTGATATAGTAAAATTTTAACAATATTATTATTCTAACGTACTTATTATTACTATTATTTTACTTTAAATTTAGATTTACAATAACTTTCAAAAATAATATATTTATTACGTTATTATTAATTTAAATTCTATATATATTTTAACTTGTTTAATACGTGCGGAGCACGTAATTATCGACTAGTACTATATTAAAAGGGTTTTGAAGGGGAAATAAATTTATTTTTCTTTTTACCCTGTAAGCACATTTAGAATATCATACAAATTAGGTACTTCACTTACTTCATTTACTTCACTTATTTCATTTACTTCTTTTACATAATAAAATCTTCATTTACTTCGTTTGCATAATAAATTTTTTTAAAGTAGTGTACAAATTAAATAATTTTTAGAGTATTGCGTAATTAGGAACGTGAATGTCCATGAATGTTAATTTTGAGATGTTTTTTTACGCAAAAGAGATATTTATGTTTCAATTAAGAATAAATTTGTTCGTTACTAATTTGTTAAATTTGTAATTATATAATATTTATATTATCAGTAACGTGAAAATTCATATAAATGAATTTAGAGAAAGACATTAATATATTATCTGAGAATCTATTAATGATATAATCATTTCTTATGAATGTGACGATTTGATGGAATAAAACCATTTTTTATAATATTCAAAAAGCATGTAATATAATATAATTTCAAGCATCTAAATATTGGTTAACACATCATACTTTATTTACATTATGTTCGAGCATTAAAATTTATAACATATACGATATTTAAAATTTACTTTCGTAAATGTGTAATGAGTCATTACATACGTTACATAACTAATTGTATAATGTAAAAAATGTATTTTTTTAGTGAGTGTCTACTATTATCTAACTAGGGAGTGTGGTTGATTCATTTTTTAATTCACGATCTAATATGAATTCGTAAATATTAGAAATTAGTATTGAAGAAATAAAATGAATATGCCTAGGTATTTTTATGTAGTTGATAAATCAACAAAAAACTAGACTTATTATGTATGACGCACGTACGTTTCTATTAGTTTCTCAGAAAACTCCACAATAATATTTTTTTTAAACTGACCACGAGTCCTGAAACAGCTACTCTGAAAATAGAATGTCGGCAACAATAGGGGGTGCTAACTCCCTCTGAACAACAGAATCTTCAATAGTTAAATCGAAACAGGCTAGTCTGTGAACTGTCTTATTACAAACCCGGGGATATGAGTGAAATAAGGATTAAAAACAAAAGGAAGAACCTCCTTACATTTAGTTAAAATAAGCTCCAGTTCTGAAGCATCTCATTGATAGAGTTTACAGCTTTAATAACACCAAGGGAGTCGGATTCAACAAAATTAAGCCTCAAGTTCCAAAGCTTAGCTAAAGATAAGCCCTCAAGAATAGCTAAGGCTTCAACAATGAGAGGAGGCGGGTTACCCTCCCAAGGTCTCGAGAAAGCTCCTAAATTAATTGCTCTAAATATTTTATCTTAAATTAACCTCACATTATTTGTATTATATATTTAGCCTCCAAACTTCAATTTTTTAGAAAACCTAATTGAGTACTTAGCATTTTAGTTTGAATAGTCAAACTAACTTTAAAATAGATTGATGTGTTATTAATAGTGAGTAGTAGAAATTAATAGTTAAAATTACTAAATAAATATAGATAATTAGATTCAAATTTTCATCTAATTGTAAGCTATATTTGTAATACTACAATATTAAGACTCAGATGAGACGAAAATCATTTTATATACGATTTTATCTAAGCGCTAATTCATTATTCTAACGCTACCTCTATTATTTGATACGTCAAAATATGATTGATTTCCACGTATAATTTACCTACATTGAACATGTTCACTTGATATATTTATTAAAAAATATATTAATTAAGATTATTAGTATGTTAATTATTATTTTTGATTAATTAATAATTATTTAAGAGACTTTTAGACTCTTGTATTTATTAATTTTTTAACTTTGATTTTTTATCACTCAGTCGTTTTGTATTTTTACAAAAGAAAATATATTGTTATTCTCATACAAAAGAAAATATTAGTGCGACTTCACTAATTTTGTCTTTTAATTTTTATAGCACATTTCTACTATAAATTCTTAATTTTTTTTCATATAAACGTGCTTGATATTCTATAGCTTGGTTAAATAATTATATATCAATAAGTATAAATAATAATATAATATTATCTTAATTACTCACATAAATTGAAATAAATAATATGATGCTAAATATATTTTTTTAAGTAATAATTATAACTAAAATTATAACAGATTCAGTTACACGTGTATCGCGTGCGTGTATTGACCAGCGTACCAAAGTTGCAGGTTTTTTAAAAATTAGGTTATTGAAATTTGTGATTGCCGACAATGCTAGTTAATAGATATTTACTTGTAGTATTTTCTTAGATCGAATACTCTCAATACCTATTTGCAATTTTTTTCAATCAGTTCTGATGTAGAAAAGGGAAAAGACTAATTGAATTATTATAGCGGCACCGTTAACAAATATAGACAATAATGTTATTTTGTAATTAAAAACGTAGCCTTAGGATTGCAGATGACAAAATAAAAGTTTATCAGGTGTAAAGTTGGAGGCTACATTTTATAATTTTCACAAATAGTTATCAAATCATTTTCTAATGCACAAAATACGCATGCTTGTTCATTAAATTGTTACCTATTTGAGCCTTTGTTGGTATGTATATATATATGAGTAATTCTAGAATGATTAAATAATTGATTAAATTTTAAACGACTAAATGATATATCAATCATTCATATATTGATGTTTTATCAATTATCAAAATAATTTACTCATTTAGCATATGAATGAGTGACACATCATTTGATCGCATTGAACTTGATCAATTATTTGATCGCATAGAACTTGATCAATTATTTGATCAGTCTAAAATTACTTTATATATATTCATTTCTGTCAGAAAATTATTTTTCATATCTCGATCCTTATTAAACATGACAAGTTTATATCACCCACACAGTGCAAAATTAAAATTATGACGTTAAAATTCATTTTCTTAAACATTTTTTAGCAGTAGTATTTAATATTGTTTTAAATACGAATATTATGAATGTACTTTGTTAAAAGAAATTTTAAAACCAATTGAACCCACGTATTTTATAGCTTTTATTTTGTCTTACTTTGATTATTTTGTAATCATACCCCTATACATTTTTATTGACTAATTTAGTCCTTATATTTTGTAACAGTTTTATAACTAAGCCCTTATGACAAAAAAGTTGTTAGTTTTGAAACATTTTAACCGTGAAAAAATATTGTTTCTCTTCTCACAATTACTCTTTTACCGTACCGATTCAAACAAAAAAAGTAAAATATCTTACGTGTTATTTTCATTTAAGTACATTATGAATTTATTACTAATAGATTGAATGAGGAAAACAAATTGTAAATAGATAGCAAAGTTAGACAAAAACTAGTGAGTTATATTTTTCTTTGTCAAAATAACATTACATATTTTAAGAGGAGCGAGGGATATGACTCGCACACATGACCTCTGAGGTATGAGTGTGAGGATTAATCAACTGCGTCAATTCATCTTGTTAATGTTAAATTCAAAATCTCTTTCGATATAAATCGTATCTCAATAAAACTTCAAAATCTCATGTTGAACACACAAAGAATCAAATCAATATAGAGCGGAAGCGTATTTGAATCTATGACGATATATTGTTATTTAGAGCCGATCGATTGGCCTTCCAGATCTATACGATTATCTATCTGAGAGTCCTCTTTAATTAAGCCTCTAAGTTTTATCTCTAATGATGAGATATTAGGGAGAATATAATGGTTTTCCGTTATCGTATGACATGTGAATCATAACCACTTATAAATAATACATTTTTTAATATTTCTATTTTAGCCCATCATAAAATAGAAATTATCCTAAAGTCTCTACATATTAAATGGTTCACAATTTATCAGATATATTAAAACCCCAATTATCTAAACCTTAATAGATCACTTTTGATTGGGTTTAACTTTATTTGACAGTCCGCAATACATAATTATTTTACACATAAGTTCAACGTTGGATTAAGGATCCAACAATCTCCCACTTGGATTATGTGTTAAACATTATAATTATGTTTTGCCAAAAATAACTGAACGCGTTCAACTTTGCTGTCATTACCGAAATGTACCAATAACCAATATGGTCCATCAATCATACCGGCATAAGATTAAAGCGACATTTGTTACATCAAGCGTAACTCAAACCATCAATGATTACGTATATCAATACAACTGAATGACATGGATTGTGATGTGGATGTGTAGCATGAAAATTTCATGTAATGTGATCTTAACATGTCTATTTCTAACTGGTCCTCCGTAAACCTTAATGAGATCAAACCATACTTATATCAGAATGTAAATACCAAAAATTTTATTTCTGCAGAAAATGACCATAAAATATCCCTAAACCAAAATGATTGAAAAAGTATGTCTATATGAAAAGAACGTCTAAAAATAACATACAAACTCCCACTAGAACTGAATATCCTTAACTGATATGACACTCATGTGAGCAGTGTGGTCATGAAACACCTTGGGTGGCAATCCCTTAGTAAGCGGATCCGCAATCACGGAGTTTTTTCTGATGTGCTCTACAGACAACTATCTACTCTGAACCTTTTCTTTAACAACCATAAACTTGATGTCTACGAATTTTGACTTTGTCGAGCTTCTATTCTTATTAGAATAAAGAACTGTTGATTTATTGTTACAAAATAACTTTAGTGGTCTCTGAATACTGTCCATTATGCACAACCCCGCGACAAAAATTCGTAACCATATTCCGTGATTGGACACCTCATAACATGCTACGAACTATGCTGCCATGGTAGAAGAGGCTATATGGGACTGTTTAGCACTCTTCCAGGAGACAACACCTCCAGCAAGCAGAAAAATATAGCCCAATGTAGATTTCATACTATCTTGGCATCCAGCAAAATCGAAGTCAGTATATCCAACGATCTCAATCTGATCCAACCTCCAAAACATGAGCATGTAATCTTTTATTCTCTATAAGTACCGCAAGGCCCGTTTAGTTGCTTTCCAATGGTTTATGCCTGGATTGCTTAAGTATCTTCCCAACATCCCAGTCACGCACGCAATATCATGACGTGTACAAACTTGAGCGTACATAAGACTCCCTACTACCGATGCATAGGGAATCTTCTGCATTTTCTTTTCTCAAAATCATTTTTAGGGCACTGATTAACACAAAACTTGTCTCCCTTAGCTATAGGGGTATCACCTGGCTTACAATCTTGCATGCCATATCTTTTAAGGACTTTTTCGATATAGCTCTTTTGTGAGAATCCAAGAATATCTTGAGAGCGATCTCAGTGTATTTGAATCCTTAATATAAAAGAGGTTTCACCAAGATCTTTCATTTCAAAATTCGTATCTATAAATCTCTTGGTGTCGTGCAATAAGCCTATATCGTTGCTGGCAAGTAAAATGTCATCTACATATAAAACAAGAAAAATATGTTTGTTCTCATAGAACTTATGGTATATATAATCATCGACTAAATTTATCTTAAAACCGAACGAGATGATCACTTGATGAAACTTAAAATACCATTGTCGAGATTCCTGCTTGAGTCCATAAATGGATTTCTTAAGTTCGCAAACCATATTCATTAGGTCTCCCGACACAAAGTTTTCTGGTTGCACCATATAGATCGTCTCTTCAATGTCACCATTAAGAAACATTGTCTTTACATCCATTTGATGCAGCTCAAGATTGAAATGCGCCACCAATGCCATTATAATCCTGAAAGAGTCTTTCCTAGAAACCGGAGAGAAAGTCTCTTTATAGTCAATGCCTTATTTCTGTATAAAGCCCTTTATGACAAGACGGGTATTGTATCTTTCCACATTACATTTTGAATCCCTCTTAGCCTTAAAAAACCATTTGCAACCAATGAGTTTCGCACCTTCTGGTAATGGAACAAGATCTCACGCATCATTGTCCTTCATGGACTTAATTTCCTCATTCATAGCATCAATCCACTTTTGAGAGTTAAAGCTTTTCATGGCTTGACAGAAGTTGATCAGATCATTTTCCATCACACCAATGTCAACCTCATTCTCTTGGAGAAATATAATGTAATCATCTGGCACTGCACTTCTCCTCTTTCTAGTGGATCTCCATAATGGCGTAGGTTCTTGAGGTGCTAGATTTGTTCTTCTGGAACAATCTCTTGAATGGGAGGTTTTCCAATATTGTCTTGTATTGTGTCATGAACAAGGTCTGGAACACAATCCTGATCAATGCTAATAACACTTGTGGAA
This sequence comes from Datisca glomerata, assembly GCA_003255025.1. NCBI lineage: Eukaryota > Viridiplantae > Streptophyta > Magnoliopsida > Cucurbitales > Datiscaceae > Datisca > Datisca glomerata. The sequence goes on from QANY01002555.1 coordinate 40,652, forward strand.
ATATTGATATATTCCTCCTGAAGGACAAAATCCCTAACCGTATCTCCCCCCGCAAACTCAGCATCCTCAAAGAACCGAGCATTTCCTGTCTAAAAAATCAACCTAGTTGTGGGATCATAAAACTTGCACCTCCTGGATCTTTCAGAGAATCTAACAAAATAGTAACTCACCGCCCGTAAGTCCAATTTCTTTTCATTAGGCCTATATGGCCTTACCTCAGTTGGACATCCCAGAACGTGCAAATGTCCTAGAATAGGTTTCTTGCCGAAGCTCATATGGGGTTTTGGCAGTCACTTTAGTTGGAACTTTGTTAAGGATATATGCTGCACCTTAAGTGCTTCATCCCCAAAGTGAAATTGGTAAGATCGAATGAGTAACCATACTCCTGGCCATGTCCTTAAGGGTTATGTTTCGCCTTTCAGCAACACCATTCATAGTGGGCGAACTCGGCATAGTGTTGTGGGATGATACCGCATTCCTCTAGGAATTTAGCAAACGGTCATGGACGTTGTTTACCTGAACCATCATATCTGCCATGGTACTTACCACAACGGTCAAATCTGACGCTCTTAATCCTTTTGTTGAGTTGATTCTCAACTTCAGCCTTAAAACTTTTGAACATGTCCAATGATTGTGACTTTTCATGAATGAGATATATGTAGCCATATCTAGAATAGTCGTCTTTGAACGTTATAAAGTACTGTTGACCATTCCAAATGACCAAAGAGAATGGCCCATAAATATCTGTATGAATGAGTCTAAAACGTCCTCAGTCCTGTTGGCTTCAAATCTCCTTTTATCAGTTTGTTTACCCTTTATGCAATCAACGGAAACATCAAAATCTGTGAAATCTAAGGAATCAAGAATTTCATCTGACACGGATCTCTTTATTCTCCGTCTGAAGATATGACCCAATCTATTATGCCATAACGTAGCCGAATTCTCACTGGTTAATTTTTTTAGTAGCTCCTGTACTTACTTGCGGAGTTTCCTTAATTGAAACAATCGTATCAAGTAAATAAAGATTATCGCAACCTGATAAATAACTGGAACCAGCCGAATTTGAATCGCGAAAAAAACCATAGCTTTCATCTCCAAATGAACAAACATAATCAACTTTGTCCAAAACAGAGGCAAAAATCGAATTCCATCTAAAAGACGGTACAATAAATGTTTGAATATGATTCAAATAAAATCCATATTTTAACAATAATCTAAATTTTCTTATTGCCTCAATTTAAACCATCTTGTCATTGCCCACATAGATGTATCTTTCAACATCACTTGGCCTTCGGCAAGTGAAGCAACCCTATATAAATACACTGATGTGAGTTATTGCATCAGAATCTATCCACCATATGTGTCTAGCAACCGGACTTAAATTAACTTTAGAACAAACCAAATTAAGAAGCACACATTTCTTGGCACGTAAAGTGTGATAATTTGTGCATTGCTTCTTCTTACGCCCTTCAGCTCCACAAAAGTAATAATTATTACCTTTCGAATCAACTAGTTTCTTTTGTTGTTTCTTGTGTACCGTTGTATTTGCAGCAACCTTATCATTTTTCCTTATGTTTCCCCCGCCCTTATCCTTAGCGATAGAGGCCAAGTAAACACTCTCTGTCTTTCATATTTCACTATTTCCTATTCTCGAACACAATGTGAGGTGAGCATATTCATATACTAAGTCTATTTATGATAATTGAAGCTCACCTTAATCTGGCTGAATTGTGCTGGAAGGGATATCAGAACCAGATTCACAAGCAAGTCCTCTAAAAGTTCGAGCTTAAGTGCTTTCAACCTTGAAATAAGATGAGACATCTCCACGTTTCACTCCCTTAGGTTGCCTTTTTTTACCCTTATACCTCATTGAAATTAGATCTGCCAAGAGCGTACCGTTTTCTGCTTTTCCATTCTTGACAAACCTATTTTCCATATCCGTAGTAATTTTTTCAGATGTAGTGCCCCTCAATGTGATTGAAATGACTTTCTTCATTATTAACATACACATGCGATTTGATTTCTCCCACCTTTCCATATCCCTCTTTTCACCAGAAGTACTCTTTTCATAAGGGGTGAAAGAAAATCAATCATTAATGCAAGATCAAGATTCATAACTCTGAGAACTATCAAGAGATTATTTTTCTAGGACTTAAAGTTTGAGCCATTTAATACTTTATTTACATGATGGTGGCATTAGTTTTAGTAATAACTTAATAGAGAACAATTAACCAACTTACAAGCTTAAATGAATCTCAAATAACAATAATAAATTTAAATAAAAGTAAACCCCTTCTACCAGACACTCCATTAATATTATGACTTTGGTAAAAAATATTAACTTGTAAGTGATGTCTTGGTGTAGTAATCAAACACTGATGATAAATAACATTTCAAATAATAAACCTTCATTTGGGCCGATTTATTGTTCACATGTATAATTGAATAATCATCACATATTTATTATCATAGAGACACATAATTCTGTCAAATAATTATCTTCCTTTGGGCCGATAAATATTCACGTATGTTACACGCACACATAACCTTTTATATTTCAAGACAAATTAATTTTCACAAGAGATGTCACTTTGGCGACATGTTGCTTCAACTAATTCATCTTAAAATATATAACATACTAATGTTCAAAATTTAAATTGTACCGAATTTAAACCTTAAATTCATTGATAAACTATTAATTTTATGGTCCTTAAAAATTATTTTGAAATTATTTTAATAAAAAAAACCGTAAAAAATTTAAAACAGTTTATTTGATAATCCTTAAAATTTATTTTGAAATAGTTTTAACAAAACTGAAAATAATCAAAACAATTTATTTGAAAATATTTAAATTAAAAATTAATTTTACGATCCCTAAAAATTATTTTAAAAATAATTGATCCGTAAAATTAATTTCAAATGAATTTAATAAACAATTAAATAAACTTTAATTGAAAAATAATTAAAAACCCTAAGATTTTCACCTTAAGTGACTGGCAGCCATGGCCACCGCCAGTCCTTGCCGCCCCGGCTAGGCCCCGGGTTTTCTTGCGGCCGTGACTTTTTTTGAAACGTCGCGGCTAGGGCCGCGACTTTTTTTTGGTAGTCACGGCCTTGGCGGTGACTTTCTCCTTCAGACAGTCACGACTTCTTCTCACCAGCGCGACCAATCCGCCAGCCGGTCACCTTCCACCGATGACGGTAAGACCACCGACCGGTAGTTTTAAAACCAAACAAAAAAATTACTGAAAAAATACCATAAAATGAATTGTTCTAAAATCTAATAAATCGTCACACAATTATTAAATTCAAGAATACTTAAATGTAAAAACAAAAAAAATACCTATAATCATGAATCTAGAACATAATAGATCGATTCCCAGTGATTCAACATGATTTGCCCTGATACTACTTATTTGATTCAAAATCTTTCGATATAAATCGTATCTCAATAAAACCTCAAGATCTCATGTTGAACACACTAATGATTAAATCAATATAGAGCGAAAAACGCACATGAATCCATGACGATAGATCACTGTTTAGAACCGAGTGGTTGGTCTTTTAGATCTACACGATTCTCTATCTGAGAGTCTCATTTGATTAAACCTCTCAGTTTTCTCTCTAACGATGTGATATTAGAGAGAATAATATGATTTCTCATTATCGTGTGACCTGAGAACCATAACCACTTGATAATACATCTTTTGATATTTCTGTTTTAACCTATCACAAAAATAGAAATTACCTTAAAATCTCTACACATTAAAGAGTCTACAACCTATTAGATACATTAAAACCTCAATTATCCAAATCTTAATAGATAACTTTTAATTGAGATTAATTTTATTTGACAATCTGCAACCTATTTTATACAAATGGGGCTTGATCGTAAACAACTAAAGTATAACAAATAAACTATCCAATAAAATTACACCGGGTGTAATTATCATACAATCAAAATACATGTGTATTTTTGCAATTTATTCTTTAGTCCACTGATTAATTTTTGCCATTTTGGCGTCTTCCAGGACTTTACAGATATCTTTGATCCAAACCGTCAATAAGAAACCTACAATGTCCGTCAGATCTAGGGCTTCAAATCAGAATACCCTATATAAAGGCGTTTCCTAAGCGATAAAAGAGCCTTTAGTTGCAATTACACAAACTCAGTTCCTAAAGAGGCGGGCGAACTCACAAGAGGAGCACAAAGATGGTGCAGCGGCTCACATATCGTAAGCGGCACAGTTATGCCACCAAATCCAACCAGCATCGGGTAGTCAAAACCCCTGGTAATATGTTCTGTGTAATTCTTCTGGTTTTGATTTACCCATTTGTAACAATTATACGCATAATCCATTTCTTTTTGCAAATTCTAAAACCCATATTCGGGATTGTGCGAAAATTTTGTTGACAAATGGATGTTATTTGATTTTAGGGGGAAAGTTGATTTACCAGACCACGAAGAAGAGGGCGAGTGGCCCCAAATGCCCTGTAACTGGGAAGAGAATTCAAGGGGTATGAAGATCAACTCTGTTTAATAACTTTTGGTGTCTCTTCTTACTTCATATTTCAGAGTTATTGGTAATGTGAAATCAATGCCCCATTTTTAATTTATACTTGGTAGAGTGTTAAGGTTGTACCTCGCGGTTTTGAAATGTAGGTTGTTACATATTATTCTTCTTTCTTCAGCTGAAGGGCCTTACCTTTAGGATCTATTGATGGTTTTCTTTGTATAATTGCTTTTGTAACTTGACTTCGTTAGATGTTAATGTTTTGGTTGCTTGGCATTGACACATAATTCTTTGTTATTTTGATTGGTTGTTGATGATGTGGAATTTCTTACTTTTGTTTGTTCTGATATACGTTTGGTGACATTGAATAGATACCTCACTTGAGGCCTGTTGAATACAAGAGGTCTAGATTACCCAGGAATCGCCGAACTGTTAATCGTGCCTATGGTGGAGTTTTATCTGGTGGTGCTGTTAGGGAGAGGTATTTTATGTTAATGTTATACTCTAGAATTATTTTTCTCTTTTAAATTCTCTCTTTGCATATCCTTTTTGTTTCGTGGAAGTGATTTAAGCATGGCTAAGCTATTTTCTGACATTATTGTAGGATCATACGAGCCTTTTTGGTCGAAGAGCAAAAGATTGTGAAGAAGGTATTGAAGATTCAGAAGGCAAAGGAAAAGCTAGCCTCAAAGAGTTAAACTTTGTGGGTTTAAAAGGCACAAGGATTTTTTTTTTCAGATTTATGCTTGCTTTGGGCGAATTTTTGACTTGGATTGATGACCGTTTGTGCTACTAAATTCAAATGATTTTGAGATTAATTAGTTTTCTACTCTGATTACTTGGGTCTTTTACAGTGCCAAATTGATAAGAATCATTGTGATATTACATGTCTAGTTGTGGTTTTCTAAATTCCCGGATTTCTCGTCAGTGATTAAGCTTCACTGTCAATGCCTAAAAGATTAGTGAGTATATATTTCAGCTCTGCTTTCTGTCTCAGTGGTTGCGAGGAGTAAACCCTGTAGGTTTACCCTCGTAAACTCTTCCCTCTCCTCTTTTCTCCCCCCTCTACCTCTGACCTTTTCTCTGCCAGGTTGGACGCTGGAATATTTGTGGAACAACCCTAGAGTTTCTTTTTTCTTTTGAGACAAAACGAGCCTAGAGCTGGTCATCAGTGAGCTCTCTTTATTTTGTACACTCATGTACACATTTTTTGTTTCTGTATGTCAGTGTGTTTGGTTGGTTTTGTCGTTGAATAATACTTTACATTTTAAAGAAAAATACATGAGACAACATTTAGGATGGGGGAAAAACCAATGACTAAACTTAGTTGGCAGATTACAGGAGTATAGATGCGAGTAAGTCTATTACTGTCTTGGAAACGCGAGAAAAATTTGACCCTGCTTATAATTTTGAAAAAAGTTAACGTGATTTTGTAGTGACAGGAATCCTAGATAATTTTAAAGCGAGACGGCCAAATTGACTAAAAACTAAACGTCTCTTAGAAATGATAAAAAAAAAAGGTCAAGCCCCTGTTATCCAAAGCCCCTGTTATCCAAAGACGAATGGGCAGAAACATTAACAACTATATATCCAAATCATCATCAGGATCTTCATCAGAATCTGGCATCTCACCATCTAAATCACGGAAGTATATGATCTCCCGTTGCTGGAGTCATCCTTTCCACTGTTTAAAGCAACATCTTCGTTTTCGCTCAGGAGAGGCTTTCGGCCATCATATATTTGTATTGGTTCACCATTTCCTAAAGCGACCAAATGTCACACCAAACCGAGTGTCAGACCGCCACAACAAGGATGGGGCAGGGACATTAATCTGGTAAGTGTTAAGTGCATGCATAAGGGTGTGTTTGTACCTTGATGCTCAAATGGCAATATAACTTTAGCCCTATCAACTCTCTCCTTCTCTGATAGTTGTAAATTGAACTGGACCTGTTGAAAGAAGGTAAATCTTCTTAAGCCGTGTTTCGCTACTTGCGTACAGATCAGTGAATATCTCATTTCATATTTTCACCGTGTTTCACTAAAGTATAACCGACAGCAACTTAACTGCTATCGTTTGAATAGAAATTTTCCAAACCAAGCTCTTCTGCATGCTTTAGGGATGGGGGAAGAATAGAGAAGAGATCATCCTAGATTCTTGTCAAGATACATCAACAAAACTATCTTTGGTACTATCCCTTGATTGATAATCGCCTCTCCGGATAAATTCTAAGAAATTCTAAAAATCAGGAGATGACTCCTTTACTGTATCCAGTCTTGTACACATTTTTCTTTCTGTACATCAAGTGTGATTGGATTGGTATTTTCTGGTTCATATAATTATTTTTATCTTAATCCCAAAAGTTTATGTTCCGGTCTGTCCATGTAGCTTTGTCGTTGAATAATAATTTACCTTATAAAAGAAAAAGGCATGAGACATACACTAGGAGAGGGAAAACTAATGACTAAATTTATATTTTTTGGGGGGAAAACAAATTGACATAATGTAGTAACAACTCAAGAATCTCTTAGAAATGGCAAAGAAAAAGAAATGGTTAGGCCCCTGCTTTCCAAAGACGAATAGGCAGTAACACTAACAACTATATATCCAAATCGTCATCAGGATCTTCATCAGAATCTGGTATCTCACCATCTGAATCACGAAAGTATATGATCTCCCCTTTGCTGTTGTCTTCCTTTCCACTGTTTAAAGCAACATCTTCGATTTTGCTCGGGAGAGATTTTCGGCCATCATATATTTGTATTGATTCACCATTTCCTAAAATGAAAAAATGTCACTCCAAACTTGGTATCAGACCGCCACCACAAGGGTGGGCGGGGGAATGTGCATGCATAAGTGTATGTTTGCACCTTGATGTTCAAATGGCAATATAACTTTAGCTCTATCAACTCTCTCCTTGTCTGACAATTGTAAATTGAACTGGACCTGATGAAAGAAGGTAAATCTTCTTAATCCGTGTTTCGCTACTTGTGTACAGATCGGTGAATATCTCATCTCCTATTTTCACCGTGTTTCACTAAAGTATAACCTACAGCAACTTAACTGCTATCATTTGAATAGAAAATTGTTAAACCAAGCTTTTCTGCATGCTTTAGGGATCGGGGAAGCATAGAGAAGGGAGATCATCCTAGATACAGCAAAAAACTACCTTTGGTACTATCCCTTGGTTGATAATCGCCTCTCCGGATGAAATGGCATTAAACTTGATATCTGACTGTTCTATCTGATTTTCTTCAGACTGGTTACTAGATTAAGATATCAGTTGCCACGTGATAAATTTGTATGAAGTTTAGTGAGAGAGAGAGTATACCATCATTCGTACTCGCCCGTTTCCGCGCTTGAACTGCACATGAAATTTTCCTTTCCTAGAATTGTATTCCAATAAAGAGTTTCCAAAGTTGTTTCTTTGCCCATTTGCTATTGATTAAATGCTTCTGCACTGGCTACAATTGATGACATATATTCAAGCATGGCAATAACCCTCTCCTCATGGAGATCGATGTGGGACAACCAGAATACACTAGAAACCTGACCTGCAAACACACATTATAACAATCAAATGCAGCTCCGAGGGACTATGGTGACAGGGTTTGAATGTCAGCTCCGTGGGACTATGGTGACAGGGTTTGAATGTCAGCTCCGAGGGACCATGGTGAGAGGGTTTGAATGTTAGTTATCCATCATTACCATTTCGCCACGATTTTAGCTTTTAAACCTCCAAACAGACCAAATATTCATATATATATATATTTAAATTTAAATAGATTCGGACTGTTGATTTATATATTCAACGGATAGGATTACCGGTCACAATGAGGCCGGTAGTCCCAATAATTACTCTTGATTTAGAGGTTTTAGCCTGATTCAGAGAACAAAAATAAAAAAAAGAAGAAAACGAGTTCGAGTTTTTGCTTTTTAAACCTTCTTGGCGGAACTTCGAGACGTTAATGTTGATATTTTCTTGAAACTCTAGCTCTGATTGGGGAGAAATTATTAAATGGGACGATATAATTTAGATATGAGCACGTGTGATTTCTTGAGAGTTAAAATTAAATATATATTTAAATTTAAATAAATTTGGACCGTTGATTTATGTATTCAATGGACAGGATTACCGACCACAATAATTACTCCTGATTAAGAGGTTTTAGCTTGTGATCTCTGAATCTCTGGGTGTGTGGGTGCATTCAGCTTCCCTGTGTTGCAGATATGTTTTGGTGTTGAGGGCAAAACTTGCCCCCTCTATTTTGGTGTTTTGGTTTTGTTTTTTTTTTTCAGTTAGCCAAAACTTGTCTTTTGTTATGGGAAGGGTAAAATTGTCCAAATTTTGGTCATGTGTCTAGCACATGACCTACTTAATGGATAGAAGGTGAAAAATCTAACAGAAATGATCTAATTGATAGCTCATGAAAGTTTTAGGAAAGATTGTGAAAACTTCAAAGTTGAAGAGATCTACTTAAAAATCGATCGAAGTTGAAGGGGTGTCTGTAAAATTAACCCTATTATTATTTTATTTTATTTTTATCAAAATTACCTTACAAATTCTAAAGAGAATGTTAGAAGTACGACTCGAAATCACGACCTCTAAGATATGAGTGTGAGACTTAATCAACTCCGCCAACCCAATTTATCCTATTATTATTTTACATTGTGAAACACTAATTATGCCTTAATTATAAGAATGTCTCGTTAATTTAAAACATATACGAACACTGTTTCTATTTTTGATTTATCTATAAACAAATTCATCATTTTTTTCCTTAAATATGTTCACAGCTTGAATTTTCTTCTAACAATTTCATACCAATATGTAAAGATTATTATTTGTCATAATCGCAAATTTATTTGTTTACACATTATTAGGTGTTGTTGGACATTTTCAACTCCAAAAGCTAGTTTGAGATATGAGACATTCATTCGCACTTATAAACTAACTATCAGTCTCTTCCACAATCGATGTGAGCATAGCCCCAACAATCTCCCCTATTACACATCGGGTTCTTAGTTAGATAAGTATCGACTCGTTCTACCTGGATTAACTAAGCATCGGGACTTGAGTCGGATAATCGTCTACTCGTTTTACCCGCATCAGCATATATTGGGTCGTGAGTCGAGAAGGTAACGACTTACTTCACCTGGCTCACCATACATCAAGTTATTGAGTTAGAGGGCCAACAACTCGCTTTACGTGGATTGGGCTGGAGATTAATTGGATAAACTTAGAGGTGGCAACCGGGCTGGACCGAACGGTTCACAGGGCAATCCAGAGCTTTTTCAGGCAATTCACGGGATGATTCCGGGTCGGCCCGTTGGAATTTTGGGTCGGCCCAGATGAACCGTTGAATCAGCCGTGAACTCAAGGGTCGAGCCTGAGATGGTCTGGTCCAGGCAGACTAACATGTCGGTCTCAGTTAAATAACCGGACCAGTCCATTTTCCTTTCCTTTAAATGTGTTGTAATTCTCAAAAATTGAGAATGTGGAGAGTTGAACCTTGGTGGGTAATGAATGAAATTTATGAATTATTACTAAGCTATATGGAAGTCATTTTACTTTATTTCAATTATTTTATTTTATTACTTTAAAATCTCAATAGAAAAACTCGTAATAATAAGTAAAATAATTATTTTATTTATTAACTTCCTAAACTTGTGATATTCTTATTCACGTAAATTTAAATATATAATAAATAATTAATAACTAATTAATATCTCATGTTCATTAACAAAATAAAAAATATTAGGAATATTAAGCCAATACATTTTAAAGTTTTATTGAATCATATTTTTCATTAAATAAAATATTTATTTCAAAGAAAAATATTATTTTTATTTAATTAAATACGTTTATCTAAAAAATATAAAATTTCGATAAAATGTGTTAAAAGACAATAATAATATATTATAAACAATGTATTAACAAAACTTGTCTTGGTCTATTGGTAATGAGTATGATTTATAAGAGAGAGAACATTGCTTCAAACTTCAATACATACATAATTATTCAATTTTTATATAAAAAAGTGAGATTCACGGGCCGAACCGGCCCACTTGCCACCTCTAGATAAACCTAGACCCGACTCTGATACTAATGTTGAGTGCTGTTACACCTTTTTCAACCTCAAAATTTAACTTGAGAAGTGAGACTCTCTTAGAGTTATAAACTAACTACCAATATCTTCCACAATCGCTATAGGATAATCATAACACATACTATAAGTTGCATATATAAATAACATATTAATAATGGTTGAATAAAGAAACAGTAAAAATATTAATTGGGCAAGAGTATATTTAACATTTGACTAAAATGAAGGAGCCCCTTATGTAAGTATTCAAACTGGTAGAAATGTTTGGGTAATTAAAACAAAATTAGAAGAGATGTTACTATAAGTTTTCTTTTGTTTAAAATTGTGATGATTTTTTAGCAACAATTGTGGTTAATTCTGATAATAATGGGTGGTAAGACGATAAACGATTTCCTTACAGTTTTTTATGAAGAAAAATATATTTTATATTGCATTGGCTTTAATGCCTTGTCAATCTTAGTCTTCTTAGTCAACAAGTCGTTTTCAATGTTTAACTTTTGGAGGTGTATCAAGGTGTTTGATACAGATTAAATAAGAATAAGAATGCTGATAAAGTTAAGTTATTAGATAAGTTTAAGTGTAAAGTTAGATGATAAAATATCAAGATTATCATATTTGGTAACTTATGATTAAGTGAAAAAGTTGTTGAAAAAATGTGATTTTCTTGTTTGATATGTAAAACAGGGATAAAGTTGTTGGAAAAGTTTGATAAAGTTGTTGGGGTGCGTAATAAAAATATTGATTATTTATAGTTTTTTTTAATTAAGTTTTAATTTCTTGTAAATGATTATTTATAGTTTCTAATACACATAATAAAATTATTTTACGCGCTAATTAATTAAATATTTTATTAACCCATTAATAAAATTAAATAAACTATTTTTCTCTTACTACGGCAAAAACTAAAATAATTTTTTTACTTACACCATACAAAGAAATTCAATGACAAATTATTCAAAATTACGTAGCAAAATTGTATGCAGATTCTCTATTGGCAACTACTAAAAAATCTTCATAATTCATGTCTTATTTGATTAATTTTCTCTGATATCACAAATTAATTATCATATAATTTTTCTCTTTTATATATAAAAAATAAATCTGATATAAATAATCATCATTCATATTAACACATTAGAATATTTAATAATACATAATAGTTTTCCCGCGACATGCACTTTTTTCAGTAGATATATATACTATGGTTATCAATATCATTCCACTCCGGCTAGAACCGGCAAAATATTTCAGTTCGAGCACAGGAATAAAACAGAACATGGATGCAAATTTTTATCATATTTAGTTTAAATACAATCTAAAACTGAATATAAATGATTGAGGGAATCCCCTCCCCCCCCAATTCGTGGCTTCGTCCCACGAGTCCGGTCCTCCACATAAAGAATGAGATGTAGTAAACAATCCAGTTATAGTCTTCTTTATAAATTTAGTATTTTTAAAATATTGATAGTTTATGAATACTATTTATTTTAGGGAAGAAAATAATTTTTAGTTTAAACAAATATTTGATATTATTAACCTGTATTCTAATCATTTAAATTTTATATTATGTATATATGAAGAGTTTATCTATTATTAATTCAAACTTAATATTTTTTTCATTCATTTCAATTAATGTACACATTTTCATCTCACGAGACGACCCCGAGATAATTTGACGGACGGGTCTTTCGGGACATGGGTCAGAGGGGACAAAAAAATCTCAAAATTCGGTATCAGGACCGTTTCTGTTCCACCAGGACTGGAACGAGATCCGACGAGATTCTAGGATCAAGATATTTTATGACACTTTTATGAGGCTTTAGTTTTGAAGAAAATAAATATAAAAAATCAAATAAGAATAATTACAATAAGAATACTTTTGTGTTGCTTTAGTTATTCTGAAAAATATGTAGATGTATGTTGTAAGATGAGAAAGTAATTTGATAAAGTAGAATTTTGTGAGAAAGTGGTAAGCAAAGTAATGTGAGATTGTTAATTTATCAGACTAATGATTTTATCACAACAAATAAGAATACTTGTAACAAACATGAAAAAATATTGAAAAATAAATTTACTACGTACTTTACGGTGAAGAATTCTCAAACGAAACGCCCCCTTGATATCTTGCATATTTAGGGAGTGGCTTTCCATGCTTTTGTAAGTGGACACACTATCGTCATTTTCAAGTAACAATATAAAATTATAAAATGAGGTTACACGAGTTGAGTATGTATATTTGACAAAAAATTTTGAAATTGAAAAAATGATTATTTTCTAATCGATGTAAGGAAAACGTGATAAAAGAGGGCAATAACAGATGACTATATCAAATTCAATAAAATTTGTATAAAGAAAGCTCCACAGTAGGGAGAGAAGGAAATTCTCAAAAAATTAGCTAGCCCTAATAATTGTAATAAAAGAACAATAATTTAAATAGTGAGACTACATTAACCGAGTAGTTGATCAAATTTTAAATATTCAAATGATGTAATAATTATTTATAGATTAATTTATCAATTCATTTTAATAAGTCATAAAATACTAGCTTATAAATGATCATCACATTATTTAATCGCTTAAAAATTAATCATACATTCTAAAATTATTCTAATTTAAAAGTCAGTGAGAGATTATATTATTAGTAGTAATTCATTTCTTCAATTGAAAATGGAGCTTAGTTTTTGAATAGCTTTATAATGAACATTGATTACAGTGTTTGTTGGTATTCAAAGATAAGACAAAAAACAGTAGTAACGCAAATCATGCTAAAGGTATTGAAGTTGAAACATGGACATATATTATATTGATTTGGTAAAGGTAGGATCCTCTTTTAAACAAATTAAGGAAGTGCCTTAACGTGGACATTATATGAGCTTCATTCTATAAAACACCGATCACGAACAACATTTCCAGCCTTCTTAATAGCTTTATATGTAAATATAAAGGAAATTACATTGCTACATTTTTTTCGCCTCATCTTATGAATCTCAAATAATGTGTCTCTTTTGATATGTGCTTTTGTTATTTTTGTGTATGATTAAAGCCGCCAAGATTCTACACCCGTTAAAAAGAGTCACCAGTCACGTATGATGAGCGTGGTCAAAATGATCGAGGTTGTTCACAACTGGCAGTTTGACATTTATGGCAATCTTTTGTGTCCGAACTACTCATATCAGGTTAAACTGCCAACTAAAAAATCTTATTTTCAATTTGCCCCTGAAAGTTGAGTTAATTTGATAGAGAAGAAATGGAGATAAAATTGGTTATAATCCTTAACATTCAATAGTGAATACGCGACTGAAGTTTTACTATATATCTCGAGAGCTTAAGGCAGTATTATAGAAAGTGGTATATCAAGTATTACAACTAGTCAAGCAGTAAAGGAAGTTATATCGGTTAGAAATTAAGTTATTGCATCAGTTCCTAAGCTAACTTACTAATTGATATCCTAGTCTCATGTTATTACATTAGAGCACATACATTATCACACCACAGTATTGAAGGCAGGGTATGATCAAAACACAACTCACTTAGCAAACTTTGAAACCACTTGACCTCAGAACTGCATTTGCCAGAGAACGATATTCACTTTTAGTGCTTAATCTAGATATCACTGATTGTTTCTTAGATGACCAAGAGAGAAGATTTCCACCTACAAAGACTAAGTGAGCACTTGTTGATCTCTTATCTTCTGAATTCCCAGCCCGGTCAACATCTTTATAGGCTTGTATAGAGAGAGATGATGATGGTTTGAGGTGAAATCCTTATGATATGTTACCTTTTAGATACATAAACACCCTTTTTTGTAAGCATATTGCTTGATAGTAGGAAGATGAAAATATTGGCTTAACCTGTTTACTATAAAGGCTATGTCAGACCTAGTTAAGATATATTTTGAAAAAGCACCCACAGTGCTTTTCTATAAGGTTACATCAGTGAAAGGGTCACCAGCGCTAATGAGTTTGACAGTAGAACAGGCAGGTGATGGCAGTGGCTTGCTCCTTCCATCGTAGTCTTTTTCAGTAGGTCATTAATATATTAAGATTGAGACAAATAGAGACTAGATCGTCCCTGTAAGCTTCAACTCCTAATAAATTATGCAGGGATCCTGAACCCTTAAGTGCAAACACATGATTCATATATGTTATAACTCTTTCAATCATTTTTGGTTATTTCCTGCTAGTACGAAATCATCAACATATACTAACAGAAAGAACCCAATCTTTAACAACTTTATACACAAACAATGATGTATCAAACACTGAATTCTTAAAACCACAAGTAAGCAAGGTGTGCTTCAGCTTCTTATACCAGTTTCTTGATGCTTACTTAAGATCCTAAAAAGCTTTTCTCAATTTACACATATGTTGCGGTCTTGTTTCATCAATAAAACCTGTTGGTACTGTCGTGTAGACAGTTTCATGCAATATTCCATTAAGAAGAGCATTGTTTACATCTACCTATCTAATGTTCCAATTAAGAGAAATACCTAAATGTAACACAACTCTTATGTTGTGGGCTTCACTATAGGACTAAAGGTCTCTGAAAAATCAATCTCAGGGGTTTGATGAAAGTCGGTTGCAACTAATCTGGCTTTATACCCTTGAATGTTGCTATCATGATTAATTGAGTTTAAATTTGAACACCAATTTATGATCAACTAAGCACATATCATGCTGAAATGGTACTAATTCCCATGTTCGGTTCTTAATTAAAGTAGAATATTCATTTGTCATGGCTAGTTTCCAACTTGGATCGTATAGAGCTTGCCTAACTAGTTGGTTCTAAAGGTATGGGTGAAATCAGCAAAAAGGTGTTTAGTCAGTGTAGGCTTTTGACTTATGTATACCACTTTTAAATCTAGTGGTCATCTGATATTTGTTTCGCAAGGAACATTGGTTTGGTATTGACCAAGGTACATAATTGGAATTTAAGTTTGAAGCTTATTGAATGGGCAAATTTATGATTAAGTACTTTGAAATAGAAGGAAAATTTAGAAAGGGAATATGTGTATCAGTCTTTGTCAGATACTGTAAAAAGTTTGAATTGTCAGTATGATTACCTTGATATTGTGAAGTAACAGAACTTCAGAAACCACATAAAGAAGCTTGATCTGTGACATTTCCTTGTTGAGACATGTTTTTGACAATTTGAGAAGTAACATAAGGAATAACAACAAAGAAGCTTGGTTGAGCTGGCTCATGTTTCGTTTCATACTTGTTTTTAAATAGTGAGGAATGAGGAAATTCGATTCATCAAATATTACATTACTAGAAATGTAAGCTTTTCTGGATTTATGAAGACATATGTAACTTTTATGCTGAGATGAATAGCCTAAGAATACACGTAAATAAGAGTGAAAATTAACTTTTCTAGTATTGTAAGGCCTTAAGTATGGAAAACAAGGACATCAATTTTTTTTTTTTAAAATCTTATAGTCTGGAACAATATTGTAAAGCTTCTGAAAGGGCTATATGATTTAGAACACGTGCTGGTAACCCATTTATGATATATATGTTGGCAGGTAGGCCAACATCCTGCCATGTGGTGGAGGCCTAGTCACAGTCGAGATCTGAGCGTTTGTGTTTAAATTAAATAAGAGAAATAAAGTTGTGCATTAACTACTAGTTATAATTTTTAGTTCAACGGTAAGCATTTGATCCTACAATTGGTATCAGAGCTTGGTGGTCAGAAGCTCGATTCTTAGGGAAAGCATTGTGCTCGCGAGCAGGTGCTGAGAGGTGGAGAGTTGACAGGTAGGCCAGCATCCTACTATGTGATGGAGGCCTGGTGGGGCCATGTCATTATCGAGATCTGAGCGCATGTGTTTGAACTAAATAAGGAAAATAAATTTACACCATAACTACTTGTTATAGCATTTAATTCAACGATAAGTGTTTGATCGTACAATATACAACTGTTTGATACGTACCGCACCGAAAATCAGTAGACATGTTGGCTTGAGCAAGCGTAGTAAGACCTAGTTCTACTATATGCCTATGATTTCTCTGTATCTTCCCATATTTTTATGAGGGGGGTAATGGTGTCTATATATGATGTCTTGAGTTTGTAGGTAGTTTGAAAAAGACATGAATTCCCCTCCCCAATCAACGAGGACAAAACTAGAACAAATTTCACTAGAACTATAATTAGAGCAAGGAAATTTCAAAGATTTTCTACAAACAAGTAGAATAGAGTTCACCGAGCATTGTAAGGCAGAGACATTAAGAGTGTCATCAGAAAATATCAGTAGATATAGGCCTCCTTTAAGTTCTCCTTTAAGAACAAGGATTCTCAAGGTTTTGTTCTTCACAGAACAAACATCAACATGAAATTTCATAAATATATTATTTTTTGTTAATTTTGATACACTAACTAAGTTTTAGATATTATTTTTTATTAATTTTGATGCATTAACTAAATTTTTCTTGATTTATGAAGCTCTAAGTAAAGAATTTAGTTTTAAAGGATAGGTTTTGGAAGGCAATAAAACAGAACCAACATGAGTTATTGAAGCTCCTTACCATTACTAACAAGAAGCTTCTCATTTTTAGTGTATTTCTTGTGCAAGACACAGATTTTTCGATTCAGAGGTCATATGATTGGTAGCTGCACTATCAGCATACCAAGACATATCATACTCAGGTTCTATTGATGCAATATATGCTACAAGAGAAGCAAAACATGTTGAAAAATGAGCTGGAGGATTTGAGAAACCAGAAAAAGTGAGATTTGCCTTAGGTGGTCTTTGATCTCTGTAGACTTTCTCATATCTGTAGCAACACCCGACTATTTCCACATATTGACAAATCACCTTGTTCTCTCTGCAAATATACCCCTTTAATTTTTACATCTCCATATATATGTTGAAGTTAATAGTGTTTCTATTTTTTTTTACAAATATACCCCTTTAATTATCGTTATCTTTCTCTCAATATTTAATTTTTCATTTCTTATCTCTCATATTTATATAGACACACACATAATATATATGATGTATCAACATATAAATAAAGAAATATATATATATATATATATATATATGTATGTATAGGGAAAAATCCCTCATAATCTCTATTGGAGAAATTATCACAAAAATAGAAATAAGATTTTTGATCAATACTTCTCAAAGAATAAAAATATTAACAAACGTTTCTCTAAAAATGATAATTCCAACAAAAAATTTAATAAAAAATCTACTGATAAAAGTAAACTTAAATGTTTTAAATGTGGCTAGAGTGGTCATTTTTCAAATACTCGTCAAGTTAAAAATAATTAACCAATTAGAATTTTCTAAAGAAGATAAACAAGAGTTGTTTAGAATTTTAGAAACAATAGATTATTATGAGAGTGATTGTAAAGATTTGGAGAATTTGAATCACGCGAATCCTCTGAATACAACTCTTCAAGTTCTGACAGTGAAAGCTCATCCTTCAGGCTTGAAAAATCTTTTGAGTAAAAAACAATTCAATTATCTTGACTACATTAATGCCCGCCACACAATTTTCCTACATCAAGATAGTAATTTTTCTCATTCATAGTTTTTGAATTTCGATAAGAATTTTAAAGCTGATTTTCCAAAATGGTTCTTAAGATGGTGGTCCGTTCACGGTCCTGTATTAACCCTCACCAATTGAGGTTTCTTTCCCCCAATTACTTTGCTTCATAAATAAATATAAATTACCATGGATTCTGAAATGACAATATTCAATTGAAGATGAAATCCTCACCAAATAATATTATGTAAAATGGTGGGACAAGTTCAATACCCAGAAAATAAATACATCTATCAATCAAGAATTTGCAAAAAGTCACCCTAGCCTAAAATTGGCCGACCCATTTACCCATGCTCCATTAAAAATTAATGAGCCCACTAGCACATAACCATAATCATCCAGTTCATCCAAAGAATCCAGACTCGAATCAAAACCCGAATCAAGACCCTACTTAAAGGGTAAATCCAAAGCAAATGAGTTCTGCAGAACAAATGGGAGAGGGATACCTATTTATAACCAAGGAAGTGAAGTTCACCGAGAACCCATCACTTACCTGAATTATTCTATTCTACAAAAATAAAAATATTTTACATTTCTACTTTTGTTTACTTTTCACTAGGAATAGTAAAAAGCATAAATAATTGCCTTAATTATTTTGACAACTAGTACAATTATTACAGAAAATGACAAATTACACAGATTCTTTTGACAATTGTATTCTTGGATTCTTGTGTCTTCATCATTGTCTTGAAAAGAGCCAATAAGACTATTGTTGCTTCATTCTGGAGGAGCCACTGTTGTTGTTCCTTGATAATTGTTATCTTGGACTTTAGTGACTTCATTACTGTTATCTTGAAAGCCATTGATTGTTAGGTATCACTATAGTCATTGTTTTGGAAGACTATAATGATATCTTTCTGAATTTTCTTGGCATTTTGCCAATGTGAAAATATTTATTTTTCCAATCTATATATCTTCACTTAGATCGACATTGTCAAACGGATCTTGGGAGTCCTGGAATGCGTCATAGGTCCAATGAGGCAGGACGCGTCCTCTATTTTTGTCCGTCACTTGCTGAGGAAAAGTTTTGGAGGATTGACCTTTTTGGTTTTTTTTGCTGAGGAAAAGGTTTGACTCAACAGAATTATCATTGTATTCTAGCAGGAGAAGTAATTTTTGGACTAATTCCTGCTTGGATTTGGATTTTGGCCTTGCGGCTTTGGATTTACCCTTTGATGAGGGTCTTGATTTGGGTTTTGATTTTGTGTCAAACTCAGAGAATACAACAGTATCTCTAAAGCTGTTGATTATGTTCCTTTTATTTGGTATTGGATATTTTATCCATTCCAAAACATTGTTAAGGGGGTTGTAATTAATTCATCATTCAATGATTTTAATTTGATCTTGAAGATTAAGATTTTGAAGCTGGGCGGAGAGTGAGATTAGATATAAGTAATTATTCATGTAAGTAATTGAGCAATACTAATAACAATAACCAGCCATAATGGGAGGTGAATAGTTTAATTATGTAGAGATTGAAGTACAAATAGTAATTATCCCCACCGGGTTTGACTCTGATACCAAGAGATACAGAATCAAGTATAATTTAAAGCAATTAGAGAGGGGGTATTATGATGCAAGATAAATTCAAGAAAACAGTAAATCTGTAATAAAGTGTAGGATTAAAAACTTACACAAATAATAATTATTGACAACGATTAATTAGTGCTCCCGTTCACTAATTAATGTTGAAGGGAAAAAGAAGAAGAAAGATTTACAGAAGAGGGAGGAAGAAAGCTTTGTTCTCAAAAATCCGTTTTCTCTATCAAATAGTTTAAGAGTTGAAAATGAGTTCTGAGGAACAAATGGGAGAGGGCTACCTATTTATAACCAAGGAAAGTGGAGTTCATCAGGAACCTGTCACTTACCTGAACTATTCTATTCTACAAAAGTAAAAATGTAAAACATTTTTACTTTTGTCTACTTTTGACTAAGAATAGTAAAAGCATGAATATGTGCCTAATTATTTGACAACTAGTACAATTATTATAGAAGAAGACAAAATGTAAAGATTCTATGATAATCATTATCTCAGCTTTCGTGTCTTCATAATTGCTTTGCCATGATTGCTGTTGTTGCAATGTTATTAAGACTGTTGCACATTGGATTCCTTGATATTTGTCATCTTGGATTGTTGTGCTTTGATTGTTGATTTTGGATAAATCATAATTATTGTCTGCAAAAGTCATTGTGACTAGTTCTATTGATAATTGATTGCCTTAAAGATCATTATAACTTTTGCATTGTACTGAGGTGTCACCTTATATATCTTCAAATTTATCTTGATTCTTTGATTATGAATTTGTTCAAACATTGGCATTTTGCCAATGATGAATTCTTCGATTCATTCATTGACTAATCTGAATTTATTCATCATTATTAGTATTGATTGCTGAAGAGTAACTTTTCTGGATGATTAGTAATCTTGACTCTTCGGATGATTAGAGTCAGAATTATCATTATTTTCTAAAAGGAGAGGCATTTTTTTAATTAATTTTTTCTTCAATTTGAATTTTGACTTCGTGGCTTTTGATTTACCCTTTGAAGAGGGTTCTAATTCGGTTATGGATCCAGATTTGGATGGATTTAGACTGTATGATTTGATTTGTGGATCTAGGTGAATGTGCTCATTAATTTTTAATGGAGTTTGGATAAAAGGATTTGTTAGTCTCATGATGAGATGAACATTTGCAAATTCATAATTGATGGAAGTAATTAGTCTTTGGGTATTCAACTTTTCCCACCATTTAACATAATACCCTCTGATGAGGATTTCACTTTCAACCAAGTATTGTCATTTCAAAATCCAAAGTATTTTATTTTTTATTGAAAAGCAAAGTATTTGGGGAAATGAAACCTCAATTGGTGAGGGCTTGTAAACTTTTAAAAACAAATTGAAATATTGTTGTAAATTAATTGAAAAAAGTTATAAGACTATAAATGGACCACCANTAAGGAGAGATAGGATCACCCTGTCTAAGCCCTTTAGCAGCAGAGAAGAAGCCAGTCATATTTTATTTTTTATTGAAAAGCAAAGTATTTGGGGAAATGAAACCTCAATTGGTGAGGGCTTGTAAACTTTTAAAAACAAATTGAAATATTGTTGTAAATTAATTGAAAAAAGTTATAAGACTATAAATGGACCACCATTTTAAGAACCAATTTGAAAAATCAATTTTAGAATTGTTATCAAAATTTAAAAACTAAAAGTGAGAAAAATCACTATTCTGATGCAAGAAAATTTGTGCCATGTATTAATATAGTCAAAATAATTTTATTATTTTTTATTCAAAGGTACTTTGAAACTTGAAGGATGGATTTTCCATTATTCCTTAGTTATGATCCCGAGGACAGAGAAAAAATGGTAAATGATTATTTCTTCAGAATTTCTGATTGAACTAATTTTTATGGATTCCGTTTTTAAGAGAATGTCTTTGTAGAAACTGAGATTTTTGTTATTATGTCCAGGAACATAATAGAATTTGGGGATAAAATGGGCTTTGACAATTTGAGTAGGATCCTTCAAATAAGCGAATGGAGGTTCAATATGAAATAGATTTTTGCTGGTCATTTTTTGAAAATCAAATGATGATTTCTTGTATTTTAAAAGTAATTGGGTATCAAAGGTTATTGGGAATGTGTCAAATTGGTTGACTATGGTTGATTGGTGATTGGATCTGATAGACCCAAGTATTGTTGATTGAGCTTAGTTTGGGCTTTAAGGGCCAATTGTTGAGTTCTAAACTCTTCTATTATTGAACCATTCATCATTTTCACATGTTTTCTGAAAGTGATGCTGATTCTTCTGGTTAAAGATTCTACAACATGCCTATGACCTTTTTGAAATCCATCAGGCATCATGAAGAAAGTTCCTTCTAGCCTCAGAAATTCTTTCATTGTTTTTTGTGAAAAATCAATTTTGAAAATTGCTTGTCCTAATAAGTTTACAGTTAAAATTTTGCTGTTATCATAACAAATTTCATTATATTTGGGAAAACCTAAATTTTCACATTTTTCGTACCATTGAAGTTATGCTTCAACCCAACATTTTCTAAAATTTTATCCAATTCATTAGTTCAGTCATTTCTTGGATATTCAAATTCATTATGACCATAATCAATGAATGAGGATTTTGATCAAAAGGCAGCTGCCCTACCATTGAGCTTCTTGGTTTTGAAAGAATTTTGATTAAGTTACTAGGTTCTACCTTTCCATATTCTAGGAGGTCAAATTCTTCCATTGCAAAATTCTGGAATGATTCCCTACAAAATATTACAAGTAAGGGAGTTAGATATTTAATCATTAATTTGGATAAATTAAATATTGAATTCAGAATTGCTATGAATGGGTTATTACCTGGTAAAATTTTGTTTGGAATTAATTTCAAAACATGTTTTGTAGATTTATTAATCAAAATAAATTGTATGATTTGATCAATTGTTTTAACAATGAAATAATAAATTTCAAATTCTAGAAATTTATTCTTAAAGTTTTTAGACATAATTAAATTATTTATTTTTATTATCTTGGCAAGCAATTTAAACTATTTTTAGTATTTTTTAACATATTGGTTAATGCAAACAATCAAGAAATGTAACCAGTATTGTTTAATAAGAATATTATTAATGCAATCAATTGAAAAATCAGTAAATTGATTAAATTGTTTAATAATTATACTCTGAAATTTTCTTTGAGCAAATCTAAAATCAAATGCCATTATTTTTCATTTATAATGGTCAAATATAATCTTATATTTCTTAGTCTTATTTATCTGAATTTTCCAAAATTCAGATTTTATGCTAATCTTAGAGGATACATAAGCATTTTAAGTCTATTGATTAAATCCCTTCTATTTGATATTAGATATTTTATCTATTTCAAAACATCGTTAAGGGGCTTGTGATCAATTACTAAACGAGGAACTCCTCATTCAATGATTTTAGCTTGATTTTTAAAAGATTGTTCTTTAAATTTGTCTTGTAGAAAATATAATTGTTTTCTCTTACAAGAAATTAAAGTTATGGACTTAAAAATAGAATTTTGTTTCAAAGTCTTCAATTTCTCAATGTGAGAAAAAGAAAAAAATTTGAATTTTACAGGTTTATCTAAGGGATAAGTAATTATCCCATCATACTATGTGGTAAAAGAGTACAACAGAGAAATAAATGGTAAACCTAAAATAATTTTGTCAATCATATTTTTTACTAGCAAGACGATGTATGTTTTAGTAAAACATCATTTATCTTAGTAAAAAATATGAACTTTTTGTATTTCATGATTGATATGCATACGAGTAACATTGGCAGAGGACAAATATTCTTGTCTTCTTGAAGTACTTGGTTAGAACTAGTCATTTCTGCATACAATTCAAATATGCTCCTCAATCAACAAGAGCCATTGTCGTGAAATCAAAATCTTGAATAATTATTCTGACCATTATGTGCCATTTTTTTATTTTGATGTGATTAAGTATTTGGATGAAGTTTTATCATCATTTTGACAGTTAATAATAGATTCTTCAACCTCATTATCAGAAATTAGTAATTTACTAAGTTCACTAGATTATTGTTTATTAATTAAATTCTCTATTTTTAAAAAGTTTAATTCTTCTTTTATTTCTGTGTTTGAATTTTTTAATTCCTTTATTTCAAGTTTAATATTTTGAATTTTTTTTTGAAGTTCCTGTATGGTAACTTCATTTTCCTTTCCTTTATCCTTATTGAATTTTTCTAGGGTTTGCGAAAGGCTTGCAGTACTGTTATTATTAGACTTAGTATTTTCTTTTTTTAAAATCACTTTTCTAAGTCTCTCCAGATATTCTTGGTTTAATTCTGGATTCTCAATTTTACTAATTAAGTTTAGCAAGAGGTTTTCTTGTTCCTCATTTTTATTTAAGACATTCTATTTTTTGGCAACAACTATCCCTTCAACTTCGTCAGATTGTTCATACTTATTGTCAAAGATTGGCTAACTAACTTGGAAACTTGTGGCTATGTCTTTAAGTCTTAAATTTTTTATTTTTAAAATTTTTAGTTCTTGTTCTAATTGTTGAATCCTAAGATCTTGATCGTTATTAATGGGTGACCAAGAAAAGGAATTCTTTGGGGTATTAGACTAGCTATACTCCCTAATTTGTGGACTAGAACTAGAAGATGATTGAAAGTTAATTTTCAGAGTACCATCCATGTACTGATAGATGTATTCTACATCTTCAATTGATCTTTGAATTGGAGTAGGTTGACTTTCATTAGTTAAAAGCTAATTTGTAGGTAAATTAATATCAGACCACCTAATTGTTTTAGGAACTCTGATATTGGCATTAATTTGGCTAGATCGGAGCAATATGGTTTGATTCTTTGGACTCCTATTGATGGCTTGGAAATTCATATTTGTTTTGGTAATTTTGTAATGAATTCTAAAGATGAAAGCTAGGGGTTGGGTTCCTTTGAGGACTTCGTAACCACTAGTTTTAATATTTAAAGTTAATGATTTTAAAATATGGGGATCTGCTATAGTAACAGACAGATATGAGAAACAATCAAAATGGATTGGACTATTACAGAGTGAGGATTCAATTAATCCTAAAACACTATCATTAAAATTTATAAATCTTGCATCTCGCAAGGCTAATAAGACAGAGGTATTTAGGCTTCTTCTTGTGAGTGACTTAACTCCAATATGGACTAAACTAAAATGAAGGAAATTATATCCTTCTTGAATGTGATGCTTTATTGCATGGGGGAAAGCAATTAACAAGTTTCATGCTCTTTCCCAATTGCATATTTTTTTTCAATTATTTTTACATAATGCTGAGACTTGAAGGAAGCCATAGGTCAGAGTCCACCTATATATCATCCACGATAAGTGAATCCTCAAACATTCATAATATTGAAGAATCACTTAGAAATTTAGAAATTAATAAATTAGAAAAGAAATGGCCTAAAAAGCCTATTCCTCCTGATATTCAATTTTCTGAAAATTCTTTAGTTAATCAATTTTCTGTGTCTACAGAGAGATTATACGAATGAAATTCTGATGGACTTTCTGAACAAAAAGTTCTGAACAAATTACAACACATGACAATAAGAACTAACAACTACATTACCACACATAGTTTGCCTCAATATGAGGTAATCAATCTTTTAGTCACACGATTCACAGGTATACTTCATTCATGGTGGAAAAAATATCTCACAAAAAATTCAAAAATACCATCATTTCAGCAGTGGATATTGATGTTGAAGGAACCCCAATCATTGGAGAAGATCAGGAAACAATGCCTGATACTATTAATACAATTCTCCACATAATATTTGAACACTTCATTGGAACGCCAAGTAATATTACTTCGTGTATCCATGATCAATTAAACTGGGTTTTGAGAACAAATTTTTCTTCCTCCCTCTTCTGTAAATCTTTCTTCTAACCGTGGTTAAACAATTTGGCTCCTTTTCAAATACCCAATCTTTTAATGCTCAATCATGTGACCAACCAATTTATCATAATCTTTCATATTAAGCATTCATTTTCTCATCTGAAGGATCCAACACAAATTGCTAAAACCCATTTCATTTCCAAAATTCATTATGTCCCTAGACACAATAACAAAAATCTCAGTTTCTACAGAGATATCTTCTTAGAAACAAAATCCATAAAAATTAGCCCAGTCAAAAATTCTAAGGAAAGAATTCTTTACCATTCTTTCTCTATCCTCAAGATCATAACTATGAAGGTTTAGAAAATCCATCATTTAAGATTAAAAACACTTTTAAATAAAAACAATAATTATTTTAATTCATCATAAGTATACTCGATCTGCATCTCTTGGAATCAGAGCCAAACCTAGTGGGGATAATTACTGTTTCTACTTCAATTTTTGCATAATTAAATTGTTCCCCGCCTATTGTGGCTGGTTATTATTATTATTATTATTATTATTATTATTATTATTATTATTATTATTATTATTATTATTATTATTATTATTATTATTATTGTTGCTCAATTTCTTACATGAATAATTGCTTTTACATCATCTCACTCTCCACCCAAGTGGTTGGTTATCCTTTCACAATTGATTATTTCTCTGTATTATTTGTTTATCTAATCTGTGAATCTGTTTTATCAGAGACTGACGTATCAGCTTCTATTTGGTTAGCTTCAGGTACCTCAGTAAGAACTCTTAGAGACATAAAACCCGATGGTAGGGTGGATGTTGGTGCAGGTTGGAGAAGGATGACCCTAATAGGAGGTTGTAGAAGTCACAAAACATCTTAGTAATCAAAATGCAGTATGAAATTTTCAATCATAAGAATAATTTACTTATTTTGAGCAATGAGTAGATTATCTAGAAGTAGTTCTTCTAGTAGCATTGGGTTTACAATGTCTTCAATATCTGACATAATGGATGAAGAACATTTTAAATTAGCAGATGATCAAATAGATCATAAATATTTTGAATACCTTCCAGATGATCAATGAGATCATGAGGTATGAAATATACCCAAAATTCCCAATAAAAATATAAACTTTAAATTCTCTTTTAGATCATCCATCAGTAATGATCAAGATATTAGGATACAAATAGAGCAATAATTAAAAAATTTAAAAATCAAAAGTCTAGAACCTAAAGGAATAAGTTCCCAAGAAAGTCAGACAAACCTTAATAATAAACAATCTAATAAAATTAATTACCAATCTTCTAATTCTTAAATTAGGGAGTATAGCCACTCTATTACCTCTAGGAGTTCCTTTTCTAAATCATCTATTAATAATCAAGATTTTAGGATTCAAAAATTAGAACTAGAATTAAAAAATTCTAAAAAATTGAATCCAGATACCCTGAATCAAAAATATAAACCAGATTGAGAAGGTCTAAGCCAACACAATGATGATCCACACAATGTTGATAGACATAATAGGTTCAAAGAAAAATATAATATGGACCAAAGAAGAATCATATTTGCTGAATGGAAGGCATTCATGCAAAAATTTAGAGTTGATATGTTTTTGTTTGATTATATCGAGGATATTTACGAGAAAAATATCAAAGTAATTTTAAAATATAAATGGGTCAAAGAAGACTCTAGCATGGTGACTGCTAATCATCCAGCACCTGAAAAAATCCTAATTAATCATAAAAATTCTCAACATAAAAAAGAATTTATTGAACCCTTCCAAATTCATTATGAAAAAACTCTTGATGTACTTAAAAAATTAAAAATTTTAAGAAATAATATCTCAGAATCAGATAGACATATGTTAGAATCTACCTATGAGCAATCTACAACTTTTGAATCTTCAAAAAATACTGAAGAACCATTCAAAGATTTAGAAATTAAATCATCTATTAAGGTTATTGACCAAGACATTACCTCTAAATTAGATAACCATAGGTTAGAATCTTCCTATGAATCTTCCACAATAAATGAACCTTCAAATATTAATAAATTGAAGAAACATTAAAGACTTTAGAAACTAATGACTCATCTTATTTTGGTAGGATTGATAACCAAAACAATTGTTCAGAATTTGAACTTCAAGAATTGAAGGACAGTAGTTCAAATTCAGAAAGCCATATGTTAGAATCAACCTATGAATCTTTCACAATCGATGAATCTTCAAACGTTAACAAAGTTGAAGAAACATTAAGAATTTTAGAAACTAAAAAATCTTCCTCCGTTAAGGACATTGACTATAGAAATTCTTTAATCACTGCTTCTTCTTTCAAGATTTCAAAGGATGAACAACCAAATAAAAAATTAGTTGAACACTTCAATTACACCAATCAAAGTCTAATTACAATATAAAAATAATTAGACAAAATTGAGAATAAGCTTGATGATCTTCATGAACTTAAACCTAATGAATCTCCGGAAGAAAAACCTTTAATAAATCTTTCACACAAAACCATTCTGAATATTGCTCTCCTTAATAAACAGATTAATGAAGTGCTTCGGAAATTAAAAGTAATCAATATAGACAATAGTTCAGATTCGGAAAGACATAGGTCAGAGTCCACCTATGAGTCATCCACAGTAAGTGAATCTTCAAACATTGATAATATTGAAGAATCGTTTAAAAATTTAGAATCATCTGAAAAGGTTATTGATAATATACCTCAAGAATTGAAGGTAATTAATCAACAGAAGAATTCAGATTTAGAAAACCATTGGTCAGAATCCACCCATGAATCATTCACGATAAGTGAATTTTCAAACATTGATAATATTGAAGAATCACTTAGAAATTCAAAAATTAATAAATTAGAAAGGAAATGGCCTAAAAAGCCTATTCCTCATGATATTCAAATTTTTGAAAATTCTTTAGTTAATCAATTTTCTGTCTCTGCAGAGAAATTATGCGAATGGAATATTGATGGATTTTGTGTGCAAGAAGTTCTTAACAAATTACAGCATATGACGATGGTAGCTAACAACTACATCACCACACACAGTTTGCCTCACAATGAGGTAATCAATCTTTTTGTCACAGGAATCACAGGAATACTTCATTCCTGGTGGGAAAAATATCTCACAAAAGAATCCAAAAATATCATCCTTCCAGCAGTGAAGATTGATGCTGAAGGAACCTCAATTATTGAAAAAGATTAGGAAACAATGTCTGATACTATTAATACACTTCTCTACATAATAATTGAACACTTCATTGGAACACCAAGTAATATTACTTCGCTTATCCATGATCGATTCACTAATATTAGGTTTTCAACCCTAAGTGATTTCCACTAGTATAAAATATATTTTTATCTAGAGTAATGACAAGGGATGATAGTAATCAACCTTTTTGAAAAGAAAAACTCATTAATAAATTACCCAATTTGTTCACATATAAAATTAGAACAATCCTTAGTAATAACCTAGGTAATATAGACTATAATAGTCTCACCTACGATTCAATAATACATAAGGAAGGTCTATAAATGTGTATTGACATAAATTTTTTTGTAAAATATGAGTTAAACAATTTCTGTAAGCAATATGATTTACCCACTAATGCTCCTTCCCATAAAAATAGAAAAAATTCTCATTTAAGCCCTAGAAGGTCTCACAAGCCTAATATGAGACAATACCACAAAAATAAGCATAAAAATTTTAACCAATACTTTTCAAAGAGTAAAAATTTGATAGACGTTTCTCTAAGAATAAAAATTATCCTAGAAGAAAATTCAATAAAAATTTATAGATAAAATTAAGTGTCTGAAATTGAAAAATAGTAGTCATTTTTCTAACACGTGTCATGTCAAAAATAAAATTAATCAATTAAAAATCTCTAATGAAGATAAACAATAATTGTTTAAAATCATAAAGTTAATATAATACTATGAGAGTGATATTAAAGATATAGGAAAATTTGTATACCCTGAATCCTCAGAGTCCAACTCTTCTAATATTGATAATAATTCTCCTAACATTTCAATACGATGTAGGGACAGTTGTTGTAAAAAAATTAATGTCTTAAACAAAAATGAAGAACAAGAAAACCTCTTGTTAGACTTAATTAGAAAAATTGAAAATGCAAAATTAAAACTGGAATTTCTAGAAAGACTTAAGAAATTAATCTAGAAGAAGGAAAATTCTAAGTCTAATAATAATAATACTGCAAACCTTTCGCAAACTCTTGAAAAATTCAATAAGGTTAAAGGAAAAGAAAAAGAAGTAACCTTACAGGAACTTCAAAAAGAATAAAAAATATTAAAATCGAAATAAAAGGATTCAAAGATTCTAACACAGAAATAAAATAAGAGTTAAACCTTTTAAAAATAGAAAGCTTAATTAAATTAAATGAACTAGGAGAACCTAGTAACTTCCTAATTACTGATAATGAAATTAATGAACATAATATCAACAATCAAGATGATGACATAACTTCATCCAAATTCTTAATCATATCAAAATAAAAAAATGGCACATAATGGTTAACATAATTATTCAAGATTTTGATATTACAACAATGACTCTTGTTGATTCAAGAGCAGATTTAAATTGTATGCAAGAAGGACTAGTTCCTACCAAGTACTTTAAGAAGATGAGATAATCTTTATCTTCTTCGAATGATACTCGAATGCATATTAATTATGAAATTCCCAAAATTTATATTTTTCAAGATAATGTATGTTTCAAAATATCATTTGTCTTAGTAAAGAATATGACGGATAAAATAATTTTGGGTTTACCATTCATTTCTTTGTTGTATCCTTTCACAATAGAGTATGGTGGGATAATTACTTATCTCATGAATGAACCTGTTAAATTCAAATTTCTTTCAAAATTCTATTTTCAAATTCATAAATTTAATCTCTTATAAAGAGAAATGATTGTGTTTTTTATAAGAAGGAATAAGTTGAGAAGAATTGAAGCACAACTTCAGAATCCTGATCTTCAAGATCAAATTAAAATATTTGAACGATAAATTAATTACAACCCCCTTAACAATGTTTTGGAATGGATAAAATATTCAATACCAAACAAAAGGAACATAGTCAACAGATTTAGAGATACTGTTGTATTCTCTGAGTTTGACACAAATGGAAAATAATGCCATTTGATCTTAGAAATGTTCCAAATAGAATTTTCAATCAATTCGCTAATTTCTTTTTTGTCTGCATTCTTATTAAACAATATTGGTCGAATTTCTTGATTGTTTACATTAGTAATATTATTTTTTTCTCTAAATATACTAAACAATACTCAAAACACTTTAAATTATTTGCCAAAATAATAAAGTAAAATAGTTTAGTTATCTTTGTAAAAAAAATCAAATTATTTCAATCCAAAATTAGATTTCCAGAATTTGAAATTTATTTCATTATTAAGGAAACTAATCAAATTATACAATTTACCTTATTAAATAAAAATATTGTCTTAATTAATTATGAATCTGCAAAACATGTTTCGAGATTCCTTCCAAGCAAAGTTTTGCCAGGTAACAATCTATCTTTAGCAATTTTGATTTCAGTATTTAATTTATCCAATGTATTAATAACCCTCTTACTTGTAATCTTTTGCATGAAATTATACCAAGATTCTGCAATGGGAAAATTTGACAAATCTAGCCTACTAGAATATAAAAAGGTAGAGCCTAGAATACTCAACCAAAATCCTTTTAAAATCAAGAAGCTCAATGACAAGACAACTATATTTTGTTCAAAACTCTCATTCATTAATTATGGTCATGATAGATTTGAATATCTAAAAAATGACTGAATTAGATAAAATTTTAGAAGATGTTCCATTAAGGCATGATTTCAGTACAACCTTAATTCAATGGTATGAGAAAATGGAAAAATAGGTTTTCGCAAGGATAATGAAATCTGTTATGATAAGAGAAACATTTCAACTATGAACATTTTAACACAAGAAATTTTTAAATATGAATTTTCAACAATCAAAGAAATTTTGGTACTAAAATGAACTTTCTTTGGATTTCAAAAATGTCATAGGCATGTTGTGAGATCCTTAATAAAAGAAATCAATAACACTTTAAGAAATCATGTGAAGAATGGTTCAATAATAGAAGAGTCTTTGACTCAACAATTGGTCCTTAAGTCCCAAATCAAAGAGGAGTCTTCTACTCGTAACCAATCCCAATCAACAATACTTGAGTTCATCAGACCCGATTATCAATTAACCCTGGTCAAACAATTTGATCCCTTTTCAATCACAAATTGCTAAAGCCCATTTCATTCCAAAATTCCATTACGTCCCTAGACACAATAACAAAAATCTCAGTTTCTATGGAGATATCCTCTTAGAAACAAAATCCATAAAAATTATCTCAATCAAAAATTCTGAGGAAAGAATCATTTACCATTCTTTCTCTATCCTCAGGATCATAACTATGAAGGTTTGAAAAATTCATCATTTCAAGTTTCAAAATACTTTTAAATAAACACAATAATTATTTTAACTATATTAATGCATGTCACGAGATTTCTTGCATCAAGGTAGTGACTTTTCTCACTTTTGGTTTTTAAATTTTGATAGAAATTTCAAAATTGATTTTCTAAATCGGTTCTTAAAATGGTGATTCAGTCAAGTTACCAATCATCCAGAAAAGTTACTCCTCAGCAATTGAATGACCTATTCAATAATGTTTTGAAATTACTTTGATATTTTTTTCGTAAGTATCCTCGATATAATCAAGAAAAAACATATCAACTCTAAATTTTGCATGAATTCCTTCCATTCAGCAAATATGATTCTTCTTTGGTCCATATTATATTTTTCTCTTAACCTATTATGTCTATCAACATTGGCTGGGTTATCATTGTATTGGTTTAAACCTTCCCAATCTGGTTTATATTCTTGATTCAGGGCATCTGGATTCAAACTTTTAGAATTTCTTAACTCTTGTTCTAAGTTTTGAATCCTAAAATCTTGATTATTAATAGATGATTTAGAAAAGGAACTCCTATGGATAATAGAGTGGCTATACTCTCTAATTTAAGAATTAGAAGATTGGTAATTAATTTTATTAGATTGTTTATTATTAAAGGTTGTCTAACTTTATTGGGAACTTATTCCTTTAGGTTCTAGACTTTTAATTTTTTTTAATTCTTACTCTATTCGAATCCTAATATCGTGTTCATTATTGATGGATGATCTAGAAGAGGATTTAAAGTTTATATTTTTACTGAGGATTTTGGGTATATTCCATACCTCATAATCTACTTGATCATTTGTAAAGTATTCAGAATAATCTTCTTGATCATCTGGAAGGTATTCAAAATATTTATGATCTATTTGATCATCTGCTAATTTAAAATGTTCTTCATCCATTATGTCCAATATTGAAGACATTGTAGACTCAATGCTACTAGAAGAACTAAATTATTCTTACGTCAGATAATCTACTCATTGCTCAAAATAACTGTATTTTGATTACTAATCTATTTTGGTGACTTCTACAACCTCCTATTACGGTCGCTATTCTCCAACCTGCCCCTACAATCACCCTACCCTTGGAATTTATGTCTCTTAGAGGTCTTATTGAAGTACCTGAACTAACCAAATAGAAGTTGATGTGTCAGCCTCTGATAAAATAGATTCACAGATTAGATAAACAAATAATAAAGAGAAATAACCAAGTGTAAGGATAACCAGTCACTTGGGCAAATAGTGAGATTATGTAAAAGCAATTATTCATGTAAGAAATTGAGTAACAATAATAACAATAGCCAGCTATAATAGGCGGTGAACAGTTTAATTATGCAAAAATTGAAGTAGAAACAGTAATTATCTCTACCAAGTTTGGTTTTGATACCAAAAGATGCAGAATCAAGTATGATTGTAACTCCTCGCCTGAGAGGGTGTCAGACTTTTGAGGGTTCTCACTGTGTGATTAGTGACGAAGCACTTGCTCTTACCCCTAGAGTACCCTACCCGGGTTAGGTCCGGGGATAGGTTGCACGTCAAAAGTAAAAAGGTCGAGGCGCTCGTGCGTAAAAAAGTGGGTTTAGAGGGACCGCTGGTGGTCACTGCCCAACTTTACATTGTGGTAAGAATGCATCAGTTGTGCTTGGTCACATCTTTTTGTATAAGAGCCAAACCTGGTAGAGATAATTACTGTTTATACTTCAATCTCTGCATAATTAAAGTGCTCACCGCCTATTATGGTTAGTTATTGTTATTATTGTTGCTCAACTGCTTACATGAATAATTACTTATATCTAATCTCACTCTCCGCCCAAGTGGCTGTTATTCTTACAATTGATTATTTTTCTGTATTATTTGTTTACCTAATCTATGAATATGTTTTATCAGAGGTTGACGTATTAGCTTCTATTTGGTTAGTTTCAAGTACCTCAGTAAGACCTCTTAGAGACGTAAATCTTGAGGGTAGGGTAGTTGTAGGGTCAGGTTGGAGAAGAGCGGCCCTAATAGCAGGTTGTATGAGTCACCACAACATATTAGTGATCAAAATACACTATGAAATTTTCAATCATAAGAATAATTTAGTTAGTTGAGCCATGAATAGATTATTTAGAAGTAATTCTTCTAGTAGTAATAGGTCTACAATAACTTCAATACCTGACATAATAAATGAGGAACACTTTGAATTAGCAGATGTTCAAGCACATCATAGGGTATGAAATATACTCAAAATCTCTAATAAAAATATTTATAAATCAACATGGTATGTTGCTTCCTTCAAACCTCGGCATCATATAAAAATAATTGAAAAAATATATGCTCTTGGGAAAGAGCATGAAACTTGCCAATTACTTTCCCCAATGCACTAAAGCATCACATTCAATAAGGATATAATTTCCTTTATTTTCGTTTAGTCCAGATTAGAGTTAAGCCACTCACAAGAAGAGGCCTAAATACCTATGTCTTATTAGCCTTGCGAAATGCAAGATTTACACATTTTAATGATAGTATTTAAGGATTAATTGAATCATCACTCTGTAATGGTCTTATCCATTTTGATTGTTTCCCAGATCTGTCTATTAGTATAGTAGATCCTCATATTTTAAAATCATTAACTTTAAATATTAAAACTAGTCGTTATCAAGTCCTAGAAGGCACCCAACCTCTAGCTTTAATCTTTAGAATTTATTACAAAATTACCAAAACAAATATGAATTTCCAAGCCATCAACATGAGTCCAAAGAATCAAACTCTATTGATCCAATCTAGCCAAAGTAATGCCAATATTAGAGTTTCTAAAACAATTAGGTGGTCTGATATTAATTTACCTTCAAATTGGCTTTTAACTAATGAAAGTCAACCTACTCCAATTCAAAGACCAATTGAAGATATATATTACATCCAACAGTACATGGATGAAACTGTTAAAATTAACTTTCAATCATCTTCTAGTTCTAGTCCATAAATTAGGGAGTATAACCAGTCTAATACCCTCAAGAATTTATTTTCTGAATCATCCATTAATAATGATCAAGATCTTAGGATTCAACAATTAGAACAAGAACTAAAAAATAAAAAATAAAAAATTTAAGGCTTAAAGGTATAGCCACAAGTTTCCAAGTTAGTCAGCCAGTCTTTAATAAGTCTGAACAATCTGACGAAGTTGAAGCACCCAGAATCGAATTCCCAAGGAAACCTTTATCCTGTTAATCATCAACTCTTAATCCTAAATATAGGAACCCTAAGTCAAGAATATAAACCAGATTGGGAAGGTTTAACCCAACACAATGATGACCCAACCAATCTAAATAGACGTAATAGGTTCAGAGATTTATATAATATGGATAAAAAAATCATATTTCCTGAGTGGAAGGCATTCATGCAAGAATTCATAGTTGATATATTTTTCCTTTATTATATTAAAGATATTTATGAGAAAAATATCAAATTAATTTCAAAATATAAATGGATCAAGGAAGACTCCAGTGTAGTGTCTACCACTCATCTTGCTCTTGAAAAAATTATGATTAATCATAAAAGTTCTTTAATCACCGCTTCTCCTTTCAAGGTTACAAAAGAAGAAGAACCAAATAAAAAAGTAGTTGAGCAACTTAATTACACCAATCAGAGTCTAATTACAATAGGTAAACAATTAGACAAAATTGAGGATGAGGTTAATGATCTTCATGAATCTAAAATTAATGAATCTCTGAAAGAAAAACCTTTGATAAATCTTTCAGATAAAATCACATTGAATATTGTGCCCATTAATAAACAAATTGATAAAATGCTTCATGAATTGAAGAATAAATATGTAGTTACATCTTCTTCTGTTAAGGTTATTAACAAAGATAGTAGTTCTGAGTCAGATAACCATAGGACAAAATCCTCCTATGAGTCATCCACAGTGAATGAATCTTCAAAAATCAACAATATTGAAGATGCATTTAAAAATTTAGAAATTATTAAATTAGAAAAAAATGGCATAAGAAGCCTATGCTACCAGATATACAAATTACTGAATCTTCATTCGTTAACAAATTTTATGTATCTGCATAGAAATTATACGAATAGAATATTAATGGACTTTCTGAGCATGAAGTTCTCAATAAATTGTAACACATGACAATGGTAGCTGACAACTACATCACCACTCACAATCAGCCTCATACTGAGGTAATCAAACTCTTAGTCACATGATTCACAAGAATGCTTCATTCCTGGTGGGAAAAATATCTCACAGAATCCAAAATTACCATTCTTTCAGCAGTAAAGATTGATGCTGAAGGAACCTTAATTATTGGAGAAGATCAGGAAACAATACTTGATGCTATCAATACACTTCTCTATACAATAATTGAACATTCATTAGAACTCCAAGTAATATTACTTCATTCATGATCAATTAACTAATCTTAGGTGTCTAACCCTAAGTAATTTCAATTGGTATAAAATATATTCTTATCCAGAGTAATGTTAAGGGATGATAGTAATCAATCATTTTGGAAAGAAAAATTTATTAACAGATTACCCAATTTAATCGCACACAAGATAAGAACAGTCTTTAGTAATGACCTAAGTAATATAGACTATGATAGTCTAACCTATAGAATAATAATTACTATAATACAAAAGGAAGGTTTGAAAATGTGTGTTGATATGA
This sequence comes from Datisca glomerata, assembly GCA_003255025.1. Classification (NCBI taxonomy): domain Eukaryota; kingdom Viridiplantae; phylum Streptophyta; class Magnoliopsida; order Cucurbitales; family Datiscaceae; genus Datisca; species Datisca glomerata. The sequence continues at coordinate 77,385 of QANY01002555.1, forward strand.
AAATCAATAAACAAATTAAAAAGGAAAGTAAAACTGTCAAATACGAATTAGGCAATTTCTGTGAACAATATGGTTTACCCTCTATTGCCCCTTCCCAGAAAAGTAGGAAAAAATCTCACTTAAGTTCTAGAAGGTCTCACAAGCCCAATAGGAGAAATTACCACAAAAATAGAAATATAAATTTTGATCAATACTTCTCAGAAATAAAAATATTAACAAATGCTTCTCTAATAATAATAATTTTAACAAAATTTTAATAAAAAATCTACTGATAAAAGTAAACTTAAATGTATTAAATGTGGTTAGAGTGGTCATTTTTCAAATACTTGCCAAGTTAAAAATAAAAATAACCAATTAAAAATTTCTAAAGAAGATAAATGAGAATTTTTAGAATCTTAGAAACAATATATTATTATGAGAGCGATAGTGAAGATTTAGGAGAATTTGAGTTATCTGAATCCTCTGAATATAACTCTTTAAGTTCTGACAATGATTCTTCTAACATCACTATGAGGTGTAGGGATAGTTGTTGCCAAAAAATTAATGTCTTAAACAAAAATGAGGAACAAGAAAACCTCTTGCTAGACTTAATTAATAAAATCGAGAATCAAGAATTAAAACAAGAATATCTGGAGAGATTTAGGAAAGTAATTCTAAAGAAAGAAAATACTAAATCTAATAATAACAATACTTCAAGCCTTTCGCAAACCCTAGAAAAAATCACTAAGGATAAAGAAAAGGAAAAAGAAGTTGCCTTCTAGGAACTTCGAAAAGAAATTAAAAATATTAAACTTGAAATAATGGAATTAAAAAATTCAAACACCAAAATAAAAGAAGAATTAAACTTTTTAAAAATAGAGAATTTAATTAATAAATAAGAATCTAGTGAACCTAATAAATTACTAATTTCTAATAATGAGCTTGAAGAACCTATTAATTAGTAAAATTGAAAATCTCGAATTAAAATAAGAATATCTGGATAGACTTAGGAAAGTAATTCTAAAGAAATAAAATACTAAATCTCATAATAACAATACTGCAAGCCTTTCGCAAACCCTAAAAAAATTCACTAAGGATAAAAGAAAGGAAAAAGAAGTTGCCTTATAGAAACTTCAAAAAGAAATTAAAAATATTTAACTTGAAATAAAGGAATTAAAAAATTCAAACACCAAAATAAAAGAAGAAGTAAACCTTTTAAAAATAGAGAATTTAATTAATAAATAAGAATTTAGTGAACCTAGTAAATTACTAATTTCTAATAATGAGCTTGAAGAACCTATTATTAACTGTCAAGACGATGATAACTTCATCCAAAAACTTAATCACATCAAAATCAACAAGTGTCACATAATAGTCAGAATAATTATTCAAGATTTTAATTTCATGACAATGACTCTTGTTGATTTAGGAGCAGATTTGAATTGTATACAGAAAAAACTAGTTCCAACCAAGTAGTTCAAGATGACAAAAGAATCTATGTCATCTGTTAATGGTACTCGTATGCATATCAATTATGAAATACTCAAAATTCATATTTACCAAGACGATGTATGTTTTAAAACATCGTTTGTCTTAGTATAAAATATGACTGACAGAATTATTTTAGATTTACCGTTCATTTCTCTGTTGTATCCTTTTACCATAGAGTATGATGGGATAATTATTTATCCCTTGGATGAACCTGTAAAATTCAAATTTCTTTCTTTTTCTCATAATGAGAAATTGAAGATTTTGAAACAAAATTCTGTTTTTAAGTCCATAAACTTAATTCTTGTAAGAGAAAACAATTATATTTTTTACGAGACAAAATTAAAGAACATGCTTTTCAAAATCAAGCTAAAATCATTGAACGAGGAGTTTTTCATTTAGTAATTGATCACAAGCCCCTTAACGATGTTTTGAAATGGATAAAATGTGCAATATCAAAGAGAAGGGATTTAATCAACAGACTTAGAAATACTGATGTATCCTCTAAGATTTGCACAAAATCTTAATGTTGGAAAATTCAGATAAATAAGACTGAGAAATATAAGATTATATTTGATCATTATAAATGGAAAATAATGTCATTTGTTCTTAGATTTGCTCCAAGTAAATTTCAGAATATAACGATTAAACTCTTCAATCAATTTACTGATTTCTTAATTGATTGCATTAATAATATTCTTATTAGACAATACTGGTTGCATTAACCAATATGTTAAACAATACTGAAAATACTTTAAATTATTTACCAAATAAAACATAATAATTTAATTATCTCTAAAAAATTTAAGAATAGATTTCTAGAATTTGAAATTTATTATTTCATTATTAAAACAATTGATCAAATCGAATAATTGGTTTTGATTAATAAATCTACAAAACATATTTTGAAATTAATATCAAACAATGTTTTGCCAGGTAATAACCCATTTCTAGCAATTCTGATTTCAATATTTAATTTATCCAATATATTAATAATTAAATATCTAACTCCCTTGTAATATTTTGTAGGGAATCATTCCAGGATTAGAATATGCAAAGGTAGAACCTAAAATACTTAATCAAAATTCTTTCAAAATCAAGAAGCTCAATGGCAGGACAACCGCCTTTTGTTCAAAATTCTCATTCATTGATTATGGTCATAATGGATTTAAATATCCAAAAAATGACTGGATTAATGAATTTGATAAAATTTTAGAAGATATTGGTTTGAAGCACGACATCAATGTAGCATTAATTCAATGGTACTAAAAGGATCGAAAAATAGGTTTTCACAAGTATAATAAAATTTGTTATGATAACAACAAAGTTTTAACTGTAAATTTATTAGGACAAGCAATTTTCAAAATTGAATTTTCAGACAAAACAATGAAAGAATTTCTAATGCTAGAATGATCTTTCTTCGTCATGCCTGATGGATTTCAAAAATGTCATAAGTATGCTGTAGAATCCTTAACCAGAAGGATCAACTTCACTTTCAGAAAACATGTGAAAATTATGAATGATTCAATAATAGAAGAGTCTTCGACTCAACAATTGGCCATTAAGGCCCAAATCAATGAGGAGTCTTCTACTCCAAACCAAGCTCAATCAACAATACTTGGGTCCATAAGATTCAATCACCAATCAACCATAGTCAACCAATTTGACACATTCTCAATATCCTTTGATGCCCAATCACTTTTAAAATACAAGAAATCATCATTTGAGCCTCCATTCGCCCATTTGAAGGATCCTGCCAAATTACCAAAGCCCATTTCATCCTCAAATTCTGTTATGTTCCTAGATATAATAACAAAAATCTTAGTTTCTACAGAGACATTCTCTTAGAAATGGAATCCATAAAAATTAGTCTAATCATAAATTCTGAAAAAAGAATCATTTATCATTCTTTCTCTATCTCCAGGATCATAACTATGGAACAATGGAAAATCCATCCTTCAAGTTTCAAAGTACTTTTGAATAAAAAATTATACAATTATTTTGACTATGTTGATGCATGGCACACGATTTTCTTGCATCAGAATAGTGATTTTTCTTTCTTTTGGTTTTAAAATTTTGATAACAATTCCAAAATTGATTTTTCAAATTGGTTTTTAAAATGGTGGTCCATTCATGATCTTATCTTAGAACTTTTTCTAATTGATTTACAACAATATTTCAATTTTTTTAAGAGTTACAGGCACTCACCAATTGAGGTTTCCTTTCCCCAAATACTTTGTTTTACAATAAAATACAAAATACCTTGGATTTTGAAATGACAATACTCGATTGAAAGTGGAATCCTCATCAAAGAGTATTATGTTAAATGATGGGAAACGTTGAATACCCAAAGAATAATTACGTCCATTAATTATGAATTTGCAAGTGTCCATCCCATCATGAGACTAGCAAATCCTTTTTTCCAAGCTCCATTAAAAATTAATGAGCTCATTCACCCAGATCCACAAATCAAACCATCCAGGCCAAATCCATTAAAATCTAGTTCCATAACCCTCTTCAAAGGGTAAATCAAAGGTCACAAAGCCAAAATCTAAATTAGAGAAAAAATTAATTCAAAAAATGCTTCTCAATTTGGAAGATAATGACAAATCTGACTCTAAATCATCCAAATATTCAAGATTACTAATCATCCAGAAAGGTTACTCTTCAGCAATTGAAGGATCCATTTGACAATATCAATACCAATAATGATGAATAAATTCAGATCAGTCAATGAATGAATCGAATAATTTATCCATGGCAAAATGCCAATGTTTGAACAAAATTATAATCAAAGAATCAAGGGTAAATTTGAAGATATATTATGGTGACACCTCAACACAATGCAACAGTCATAATGATCTTCAAGGCAAGCAATTATCAATAGCATTAGTCACAATGACTTTTGCAGACAATAATTATGATTTCTCCAAAAGCAACAACCAAAGCACAACAATCCAAGATGGCAAATATCAAGGAATCCAATGTGTAATAGTCTCAATAATATTTCAACAACATCAATTATGGCAAAGTAATTATGAAGACACGAAGACCGAGATAATGATTATCATAGAATCTTTACATTTTGTCTTCTTCTGTAATAATTGTACTAGTGGTCAAATAATTAGGAAACTATTCATGCTTTTACTATTCTTAGTCAAAAGTAGAAATGTAAAATGTTTCCAACCAAGTACTTCAAGAAGGCAAAAAAATCTTTATCCTCTGCCAATAGTACTCGTATGCAAGAAGAATTTCTGAATTCTTGTTATACTTTTTTAATCCTAAAATCTTGATTATTAATAAATGATTTAGAAAAGGAACTCTTAGGGGTAATAGACTGGCTATACTCTCTAATTTGAGAATTAGAAGATTGGTAATTAATTTTATTAGATTGTTTATTATTAGGTTTGTGTTACTTTCTTGGAAACTTATTCTTTTAGGTTCTAGACTTTTAATTTTAAATTTTTTAATTCTTGCTCTATTCAAATCTCAACATCTTGATCATTATTAATAGATGATCTAGAAGAGAATTTAAAGTTAATTTTTTTATTGGGGATTTTGGGTATATTTCATACCTCATGATATATTTGATCATCTGTAAAGTATTTAGAATGATCTTTTTGATCATTTGGAAGGTATTCAAAATAATTATGATCTATTTGATCATCTACTAATTCAAAATGTTCTTCATCCATTATGTCAGATATTGAAGACATTGTAGACTCGATGCTACTAGAAGAACTACTTCTAGATAATCTACTCATGACTCAATAAACTAAATTATTCTTATGATTGAAAATTTCATATTATATTTTGATTACTAATCTGTTGTGATGACTTCTACAACCTCCTATTAGGATCACTTTTCTCCAACCTTCCTCTACAACCACCCTACCCTTAAGATTTATGTCTCTAAGAGGTCTTACTGAGATACCTGAAACTAACCAAATAGAAGCTGATACGTCATCCTCTGATAAAACAGATTCACAGATTAGATAAACAATTAATACATAGAAATAATCAATTATAATAATAACCATCCACTTAGGTGGAGAATGAGATTAGATAAAAGTAATTATTCAAATAACTAATTAAGCAACAAAAATAATAATAACCAGACATAATAGGCGGTGAACAGTTTAATTATGCAGAAATTGAAGTAGAAACAATAATTATCCCTACCAGGTTTGGCTTTGATACTAAGAGATGCGGAAAAAACGAGTTCTGAGGAACAAATAGGAGGGCTACCCATTTATAGCCAAGGAAAGTGGAGTTCACTGAGAACCTATCACTTACCTGAACTATTCTAATTTACAAAAGTAAAAATATTTTACATTTCTACTTTTGCATACTTTTGACTAAGAACAGTACAAAGCATGAATAATTGCCTAATTCTTTGATAACTAGTACAATGTTTATAGAAAATGACAAATTGTAAAGATTTCCTCCATAATTGTTATCTCGATCCCTTTTTTTTCCTTCAACATTAATTAGTGAGCGGGAGCACTAATTAATCGTTGCCAATAACTACTATTTGTGAAATTTTATCTTACACTTTAATACAGATTTACTATTCTCTTGAATTATTCTTGCATCATAATATCCCATCTCTAATTGTTTTAAATTATACTTGATTCCGCATCTCTTGAAATTAGGGAGTATAGCCAGTCTATTACCCCTAGGAGTTTCTTTTCTAAATCATCTATTAATAATCAAGATATTATGATTCAAAAATTAAAACAAGAATTAAGTATTATATATATATTGTTGGGGGTTATGCCCTCAAAACATGTGTATTGACATTTCAATATGAAATTTAATGGAATTGTATTTTTTCTTATACTTGTTCTTTTAAATTATTGTTGGATAATTTATATAAGAATCTAAAAATGTATTAGTAAAAGATGATTAAGATAATAGATAATGAATAAAATTATCAGTAACATATTAAAGTATGAAATCGTTAATAAATAGTTGCTAATACAGTTCACTAAGCATTATGAATGCATGTGATCTAGATCCAGATCATTGATGTGGATAATCTTAGTGAATGTAATTTATATAATAAAGTTATATATGACAAGACTGATGTAAATTAATATCTTTATTAACTTATTGTTTAACATAAAGATTTAATACACATCAATCTGATGATCATGTAGAGACCAGTATGAATCATGAGTAGTCATGAACTCCTATACATGTCTACTGGATCTTTTGATTCGCTCGTTAAGGTTTGTTTGTAAAACAAACTAGTGACTTTTGCTTTGAAGATTCAGTAATGTGGATGACTAGGAATATGTTCTTACAACATTTCGAATCCAAACTTTTTTAACAAATCGTATATTGGTTCCTTTAAGTGTTAATTCTGAAACTAATGGTTATTGAGCTCAAATTTATAATATGATTATAAATTAGCCATTCGCTAGTGAATTAATAATACTTAAAGATCAAGAGATAATTAGAAAGGTATAACGGTAATTTTGATCAAATCTAATTTACGAACCAATCATTGAAGGACAAAACTACATGAAATGATTATATCAATGGACTATACGAGAATACCCTGTAAATATATTCTATAATCTCTATGAGTGCAATTTCATATTTATAGTGAAATAATAATGGAATTAATAAATAAGTTTATTTAATTAAGAAGTTTAATTAGTAATCTGGTTTATTGGAGCTTAAGATTATATGTTTATGATTTTCAAGTCACCTCTATACTATGTAGTTTAAGGTGTGAATATTTCAGAACATGAGAAAATGACTAACTTGAAAAATAAATTTTATTTCTGGAGTAAGTAAATAAATATGAGATAATTATGAGTGATTAATTATTTATATTAATTTTCAGAAATTATATATAAATAATTATATCGATTAATTTTCTAATTATCGATAAGTGAGATAAAATATCTAATTTATGAAATTAGATAATTATAAATTATTATTAGATAATAGTTAAATCAACTAAATCTATTAGTTGTGAACTAACAGATAAACTAGTTGATTGAGATGATTAGATAAGTTAGTTTTGAATTAACTGATATGTAGGTATTTATCTGATTAAAATAAATATTTAATTTATAGTAATTACCACATGTCAATCACTGATTGAGAATAAGAGATTGACATGAACTACAATAGTGTCATGGCACACAGTGCCGTGAGGCACTATGATGGTTCACGGCACACTGCAGTGCCGTGTGGCACTGCAATTGTGCACAAATTGCAGTGGGTCCCATTGCAATGATAATTTTGATTTGCAGTGGGTCCCATTGCAATGATAATTTTGAAATTAAATATTATTTTGAATATATCCCTAAAAATATGATGCCTAGAAATTATGTATAGATATTACTCGAATGGCCTCAATGTTGCATCAGTTGAGAACGGTTGGTTTGAGTGTTGAGAACAAAATTGCTATTAGGGTGAAAATTCTCTATGATTAAAAGTTAATAAAAAAACTCTAAGAGAATAATCATCGTATTCTTTTAGAGTATTGTCTCACAAAATTAATCATTCTTAGTAAATCTCCAGATCTCATGTGTTGAGTACATCTAGAGACAGAAAAGTGTCTTTGATTTATTCTACGTTCCCACACACGTGCTAGTGGTTTGAGGATTGGCTTGGAAGATCTTGGTGTAGATCTCGTAGTCCATTGTTCATGGGAACGCATGATCATTGGTTAGCAATGACGCTTTATTTAGACTACAAGAGGTATATGATTTCTATCCATGTATGTCTTCGATTTAATATATAATGGATTCGATTGAAAATAGTTTTCAATAAAAGTTTTATTTTGAGAACTGCAACGTTGCGCTTGTTTTCGTTTCATTGAAAAAGTTTCATTTTTAATAAGTTTTTTAAAAAGTCACGCTTCAGCCGCACGATCGCCGTCGCTTCACACACGCACACACACACACAAATAATTATGCATATTAATTCAGAATAGTAAACTACTCTACCAGGTTTGGCTCTGGTACCAAAAGAGGAGGAATTACGTATAATTTAAGTAGTTAAAGACTGAAGCAAGAATTCAAACAACAACAAATAATAAAATTATTATTTGAAGTAAGATTAAAATTTACAAGTATTGAAAAAAAATTAATTGTCAACGATTAATTAGTGCTCCCACTCACTAATTAATGTTGAAGAAAAAGAATAAGACATTACAAAAGAGGAGGAGGGAAGATTGCTTTGCTTTCAAAACAAGTTTTTCTCTCAAAATCGTTTAAGAGTGAAAACAAGTTCCGATGAACAAATGGGATAAGACAGCCTATTTATAGGCAAAGAAAGTGGAGTTCGCCGGAAATCCATCACTTACTTGGATTATTCTTTTCTACAAAAGTAAAAAAAAATTAAAATTTCTACTTTTGACTAATTAAAGTAAAAAGAACAAATAGTTGTCTAATACTTTGACAACTAGTACAATAATTGTAGGAAAAGATGAATTATATAGATTTCTCAATAATTGTTATCTTGAATTATGTGTCTAGTTTGTTGCTTTATTTTAGAGAGGGCACTGTTGTGGATCCTTGATAATTGCTATCTTGAACTTTCTGATTGTTGATTTATTGGAGAAATCATAATTATTATCTTGAGAAGTCATTGTGACTATTGTTGTTGGAGAGTCATTATTGCCATTAATAATTTCTATTTTGGGTTCTTGTGTTTCGATTATTGATTCTTGAGGAAACCATAATTGTTCATCTTGACAGTTATCATGATTGTTGCATTGTGCTGAAGTGTCTTCAAAATTACTTAATTCTTCGATTTTTGATTATTTTTACACTGGCATTTTGGCAAAGGTGATTTTTTCTTTATCATCTTCACTGAGATGACCTCACTAGGCTTTTGACAAACCATAATCTTTTTTTATTACTTCTACTTTTATTCATCGGAGAATGATTTTGCTATCTCTTAAAAGTCTCTCAAAACATCCATCATTTAGTATTTTTTATGTAGATCAGTCTAAATCTTGAGTAGTCACGAACTCTTATGCATGTCTTAGCGTCATGAAATGGGTCTTGTGAGTCTTGGAAGGCGTCATAAGCTCATTGTGGTAAGACGTGACCCTGTGATTTATTTTTATCCTTCAATTGCTGAGGGAAAGCTTTGGATGATTGACCTTTTTGGATATTGGGTTTAATCGGGTGACTAGACTCTACTGATGATTCAGAGTCATAATTATTATTATCTTCTAGGAGGAGAAACATTTTTTTGGATTAATTCTTTCTTCAATTTGGACTTTGACTTTGTGGCCTTTGATTTACCCTTTGAAGAGGGTTTTGATCTGGGTTTGGATTTAAATTTGGATGAATTAGATGATTTGGTTTGTGGATCTGGGATTTTGGGCCTATTAATTTTTAATGGAGCCTCGATAAAAGGATTGGCCAATTTTAGTCTAGGATGGCTCTTTACAAATTCTTGGTTGATGGATGCAGTTACATTTTGGGTATTGAATTTATCCCACCATTTAACATAGTATTGCTTGGTGATGATTTCTTCTTCAATTAAATACTGCCACTTCAAGATCCATGAAATTTTGTATTTATTCATAAAACAAACTAACTGTGGAAAAGAAACCTCAATTGGTGAGGGTTTGTATAATTTCATAAATATATTAAAACTTTGTTGAAATTCAATTGGAAAAAATTCTAAAACAGGTCCATGGATTGACTACCATCTTAAGAACCATTTTGAAAAATTATTTTTGAAATTTTTATCAAAATTCAAAAACCAAGAGTGAGAAAAATCACTATTTTAATACATAAAAATTGTGTGTCAAGCATCAATATAGTCAAAATAATTATATTTTTTTATTTAAAAGAATTTTGAGACCAGAAGGATGGGCTTTCTATTCTTCTATGATTATAATTTTGAGAATGTAGAAGGAATGATAGAGGGGATCCTTCTCTCAAAACTTTTTATGGTGCTGATATTAACAGATTTTGTTTCTAAGAGAATATCTCTGTGCAAAGTAAGATTTTTATCCTTCTGACCAGGGACAAAGTGGAAATCTGGAAGGAAATGAGATTTTACTATTTCAGCAGGATCTTTTAAAAGAGCAAATAGGGTCTCAATATGAAAGAGATTTTTGCTGGGTTTTTTTCTGAAATATGAGGATGATTTTCTGTATTTTGTGATCGGTTGATTAACTAATTGTGGGTCAAAAGGTTTAGTTAATTGAGAATGAGTCAAATTGGTTTATTAGGGCTGATTGATAGTTAGGTCTGATGAACCCAAGTATTGTTAATTGGTTTTGTTTAGGAGTCGAAGACTCCTCTTTACTTTGGGCTTCAAGGGTCAATTGTTTCGACTCCCCTTTGATTATAAGGAAATCAGGAATTGAATTATTAATGTCTTGAATAAATTCAATGTCAAAATCGAAAATACTTAGAATGTACTACCATCGAGTAAAAATATGTTTGGAAGTAATATTTTTAACATCTTTTTCCAAAACATGTTTTGCAGATTTACAGTCAATTTTCAAGAAAAATTTCTTTCTTGATTGTATTGTTATTTTTTGTGATTGAGTCCAAGTTCTAGATATGAACCTAACAATTTACTCTAGAGATTCTGAAATTTTTTTTATAATAAGATACCTCCATATCCAGGTTCATAGGCATCAGTTTAGACAATTTTAAAAGAATTAGTAGTATGGATGCCAAGACAAGGAAGTGTCTTAACATGAGTTTTAATTTTCTTAACTAAATTGGTATGGATAATTGTCCATGGTGGAGGATTTTTCTTAAGCCTTTCAAAAAGAGGCTTGTAATCAGTTCTCAAATTGTTGTAAAAATCAGAATGTAATTCAATTATCCTAGAAATCTTTGCAATTGGGTTTTGTCAAGGATTTCATAAGAAAATTTATCAGCAAATTGTATAACTCGATCAGTTGGTTTAATAATGGAATGATATATTTCTAATCCTAGAAATCTAATCTTAGATTGAAATAATTAAATTTTACTTGCAAGGATAACTAAACCATCTTGTTTTATTATCCTAGCAAATAATTTAAGGAGTTTCCAATATTGTTATATTGACCTAAAGAAAATAAGAACATCATCAATGTAGACAATTGAGAAATCAGTAAATTGATTGAAGATTTCATTCATTATATTCTGGAATTCACGTGGAGAATTTTTAAGACCAGAAGGCATTACATTCCACTCGTAATGGCCAAATGGAATTACAAATGCAGTTTTGTATTTATCATTTTCATTTATCTCGATTTGCCAAAATCTAGATTTCATGTCAAACTTAGAGAATACAACATCTCCAAGTCTATTGATTAAGTCCATTTTATTTGGTATTGGATATCTTATCAATTCTAAAACATTGTTAAAGGGATTGTAATTAATGACTAATCGAGGAACTCCTCGTTCAATTTCATTGGCCTTTTGGACATAAAATGCCGAGCAAGACTAAAGAGATTTGCTCATTCTAATAATATTTTTATTGAGCAGTTCTGCAATTTTCTTTTTACAGAACTCAAGCATTTCAGAATTCATCTAAATTGGTCGTTGCTTTGTTGGGATATACTTTTAATCAAATCTCTTAATGTAAGACAGACTGACAACATGGTGCTTCCTGTGACGGAAAGCATTGGGAATGTCAACACATAATTCTTTATTAAAAAAATTTCAAAGATTTTAATTTTTTTTAAAGAGCGGGATTTTGGAGGTGATCTTCGATTCTTTTGAAATTCATTTCATCTTGCAGAAAATATAATTATTTTTCTTTATAATAAATTAAATATACAGTTTTAAAAACAGAATTTTGTTTTAATGTTTTGAATTTCTCATTGTGAAAAAAAGAAAAAAAAATGAATTTGACAGGTTTATCCATAGGATAAGTGATTATCACATCATGCCTTGTTGAAAAATGATACAACAGAGAAATGAATGATAAACCCAAAATAATCTTGTCCTTCATATTTTTCTCTAAGACAAATGTCATTTTAAAACATACATTATCTTAGAAAATATGAACTTTAGGGATTTCCTAATTGATATGCATTTTAGTATCATTGATAAATGACAAAGATTATTTTATTTTCTTGAAGTACTTGGTAGGAACGAGTCCTTCATATATACAATTCAAATCAGTTCCTGAATCAATAAAAGCCATTGAAGTGAAATCAAAATCTTGAATTATTATTTTGACCATTATGTGTCATTTCTTAATTTTGATGTGAGTAATGATTTGGATGAAGTTGTTATCGTCTTGATTGTTGACGATAGGTTCTTTAACCTGATCATCAGAAATTGAAAATTTACTAGGTTCTCCTACTTCACTGGATTTATGATTTTTAATTAAATTCTTTATTTCTAACAGATTTAATTTTTTATTATCTCTGTGTGTGAATTTTTTAATTCTTTTATTTCAATTTTAATATTTTTTATTTCCTTTTGAAGTTACTAAAGAGAAACTTCTTTTTCCTTTCCTTTATTTTTGTTGAATTTTTCAAACATCTGTGAAAGGCTTGCAGTATTGTTATTGTTAGACTTAGTATTTTCTTTCTTTTGAATTACCTTCCTAAGTCTTTCAAGATATTCTTGCTTTAATTCAGGATTTTTAATAATTAAATCTAACAAAAGATTTTCTTATTCTTCACTTTTATTTAAAACATTAATATTTTTTGATAACAACTATCCTTGCACCCCATAAAGATGTTAGGAGAATTACTGTCAGAACTTAAAGAGTTTGATTCGTTAAATTCAGAGGATTCAAATTCTGCTAAATCTTCATCACTACTTCATAGTAATCTATTGATTATATGATTCTAAACAATTATTGTTTATTTTTGTCAGAGATTTTTAATTGATTAATTTTATTTTTACGTGGCAAGTATTGGAAAATGACCATTCTAACCATATTTAAAACACTTAACTTTATTTTTATCAATAAATTTTTTATTGAATTTTCTTCTCGAACAATTTTTATTCTTGTAAAAGTATTTATCAAAATTTTTATTTTTCCGTTTATGGTATTTTTTCCTATAATGTTTGTGACTCCTTCTAGGATTTAGATGAGAATTTTTTTTATTCTTTTGGAAGGAACAATAGCAGGTAAACCATATTGCTCACAGAAATTGCCTAACTCGTATTTGACAGTTTTTTTCTTTTTTAATTTGTTTGTTAATTTTCATGTATATACACATTCTTAGACCTTCCTTTTGTATTGTAGTGATAATTGTACCGTAGGTGAGACTATTATAGTCAATATTTCCTAGGTCATCATTAAGGACTGTTCAAATTTTATCTATAAATCAATTGGGTAAGCCATTTATGAATTTTTCTTTCCAAAAGGGCTGATTACTATCATCCCTAGACATTACTCTAGACAAAAATATATTTTTGTACCAGTTAAAATCACTTAGGGTAGGACATCTAAGATTGGTTAATCGGTCATGGATACACGAAGTAACATTACTTGGTGTTCCAATGAAATGTTTAATTATTGTGTGGAAGAGGGTACTAATGACATCAAACATTGTTTCATGACCCTCTCCGTAAAATAGGGGTTCCTTCAGCATCAACTTTTACTGCTGAAAGGATGCTATTTTTGGATTCTTCTATGCGTTGTTTTTCTCACCAGGAATGAAGCATTCATGTGAATCTTGTGACTAAAAGTTTTATCATCTCATTGTGAGACAAATTGTGTGTGGTAATGTAACTATTGACTACAATATTCATGTGCTATAATTTGTTGAGAACTTTCTATTCTGAAAGCCCATGAATATTTCATTCATACAATTTTTCTACAGAAACAGAAAATTGGTTACCTAAAAAATATTCAGTAATTTGGATATCTAGAGGAATATATGTTTATGCCACTTTCTTTCTAATTCGTTAATTTCTAAATTTTTCAACGTTTCTCCAATATTGTGGGTGTTTGAAGATTCATGAATTGTTGATGATTCTTAGGTGCATTCTAACCTATGGCTTTCTGATTCAAAACTACTGTCTTGGTTAATAACCTTAATAGAAGAAGATTCAACAGATTTATTCTTCAATTCTTGAAATATTTTATCAATCTTTTTATTGAGGGGAACACTATTCAAAGTAGTTTTACCTGAAAGAATTATCAAAGGAGTTTCTTTCAAGGATTCATTAGATTTAGGTTCATGAAGAGCAGCAACCTTATTCTCAATTTTATCTAATTGTTTTCCTATTGTTATTAAACTTTGATTTGTGTAATTGAGTTGTTCAACTACATTTTTATTGAGTTCTTCTTCTTTTGAAATTTTAAAAAGAGAAGCAGTGATTAAAGAATTTTTGTCATTAATTATAATTTTTTTCAGGTGGGGAATTGCTAGCAGACACCACACTGGAGTCTTCCTTGACTCATTTAGTCATGGAAATTACTTCAATATTCTTTTCCTAAATATCTTCGATATAATCAAGGAAAAACATATTAACTATAAATTCTTGCATGAACGCCTACCATTCAGTAAAAATGATTTTTTTTATCCATATTGTATGTCTCTATGAACCTATTGTGTTTATTGAGATTGGCTGGGTCATTCATATGTTGGGTTAAACCATCTCAATCAGGCTTGTATTCTTGGTTCATGGTGCCTAAATTCAAAACTAAGAGTTGGGGATTTACAGTAGGTAAGGTTCCTTGAAAATCAGATTCAGTTGGTGCTTCAATTTTGTTAGATTGTTCAGTCTTATTATCAAAGATTGACTGACTAAATTGAGAATTTATGACTATGCCTTTAAGTGTTAAATTTTTTAATTCTTGTTCTAATTATTGAATCCTAAGATCTTGATCATAATTAACAGATGTTCCAGAAAAGGAGTTTCTAAGAATGCTAGTTTGGCTAAACTTCCTAATTTGAGGATTAAAACTTGAAAATTGAAAATTTATTTTAACAGTACCATCCATGTACTGTTGGATATAATCAACATCTTCAATTGAGCGTTAAATTGGAGTGGGTTGGCTTTCATTGGTTAAAAGCCAATATGTAGGTAAAGTAATATCAGACCACCTAATGGTTTTAAAGACTCTAATATTAGCATTATTTTGACTAGATTGAAGCAACAGATTTTGCTTTTTTAGACTCCTATTGATCGCTTGAAAATTCATATTGATTTTGATGACTTTGTAATGTGTTCTAAAAATCAAATATAGGGGTTAGGCACCTTCTAAGATTTGGTAACCATTAGTTTTGATATTTAAAGTTAAAGATTCAAGAATATGAGGGTCTGTTAAACTAACAACAAATCTGTAAAATAATCGAATTGGATTGGACCATTACAAAGTGATGATTCAATTAATCTTAAAATGATATCATTAAAAATTGTAAATCTTGCATCTCGCAAGGCTAACAAGACAGAAATATTTAGGTCTCTTCTTGTGAGTGATTTAACTCCAATCTGGACTAAACTAAAGTGAAGAAAATTATATCCTTCTTCAATGTGAGGTTTAATTGTATTAGGGGAAAAGTAATTGACATGTTTCATACTCTTTCCCAAAAACAAATATTTTTTCAATTATTTTTACATGATGCTGAGGCTTGAAAGAAGCAACAAACCATGTAAATTTATAAATTTCTTCACTAGGGATTTTATGTATATTCCATACCATATGATCTACTTGATCATCTGCTAGGTATTCAAAATGTTCTTCATTAATTATGGTTGGTATTGTATTTATTGTAGACCTACTGTTACTAGAATAATTACTTCTAAATAATCTACTCATTGCTCAAAATAACTAAATTATTCTTGTGATTAAAAATTTCATCATGTATTTTGATATTCAAAGCAACTATGACTTCTACAATCTTCTATGAAGTCGACTCTTCTCCCATTTACCTCTACAACTACCCTACACTCAGGATTTACGTATCTAAAATGTCTTTTTGGGGTGCCTGAAGCAAACCAAATAGAAACTGATAAGTCAGATTCATGGATTAGAAAATCAAAGATTACAAAAAAATAATCAAGCATAAATATAATCAGCCACTTGGGCAGAAAGTCAGATTAACTAAAAATAATTATTCAAATAAGCAATTAAGTAACAATTGCAGCAAGAACCAGCCACTTGGGCGGCGAAGAACAGTAATTATGCAAACTAATTAAAAATAGTAAAATACCCTACCGGGTTTGAGAATCAAAGTACATGATGAAATTTTTAATCATAAGAATAATTTAGTTATCTTGAGCAATGAGTAGATTATTTAGAAGTAATTCTTTTAGTAGCAATATGACTATAATAAATACAATACCAGACATAATTAATGAAGAACACTTTGAATACTTAGCACATGATCAAGTAGATCATAAGGTAAAAAATATATCCAAAATCCCTAGTAAAGAATTTATAAATCAACATGGTCTGTTGCTTTATTCAAGCCTTAGCATCATCTAAAAATAATTGAAAAAATAAATGCTCTTGGAAAAGAGCATGAAACTTGTCAATTACTTTCTCCTAATGTAATTAAACATCACATTAAAGAATAATATAATTTCCTTCACTTTGGTTAAGGCCACTTTAGAGTTAAACCACTCACAAGAAGATGTCTAAATACCTCTGTCTTGTTAACCTTGTGAGATGCAAGATTTACAAATTTTAATGATAGTATTTTTGAATTTGTTGAATCCTCACTTTGTAATGATCCAATCCATTTTGATTATTTTTCAGATTTGTTTGTTATTCTAACAAACCCCTATATTCTTAAATTTTTAACTTTGTATATCAAAACTAGTGGTTACTAAATCCTTGAAGGTGCCCAACCCCTAGCTTTGATTTTTAGAATACATTATTACAAAGTAACCAAAACCAATATGAATTTTCAAGCCATCAATAGGAGTCCAAAAAATCTAACCATGTTGATTCAATCTAGCCAAAGTAATGTCAATATTAGAGTTCCTAAAATCAATAGGTGGCTGATATTACTTTACCTACAAATTGACTTTTAACCAATGAAAGTCAACCCACTCCAATTCAACGTCCAATTAAAGATATTGATTATATCCAGCATATATGGATGGTACTGTTAAAATTAATTTTCAATCTTCCAGTTCTAATCCTCAAAATAGGGAGTTTAGCCAGTCTAGTACTCCTATAAATTTCTTTTCTGGATCATCTGCTAATGATGATCAATATTTTAGGATTCAACAATTAGAACAATAATTAAAAAAATAAAAAAATTTAAGACTTAAAGGCATAGCCACAAATTCTCAAGTCAGTTGCCAATTTTTGATAATAGGACTGAACAATCTGACGAAGCTCAATTACCAACTGAATCTGATTTCCAAGGAGCCTTACCTCCTGTCAATCCCTAACTTTTAGTTTTGAATTTAGGCACCATAAACCAAGAATACAAGCATGATTGGGAGGGTTTAACACAACACATGAATGACCCAGCCAATCTTAGAAACATATAATATGGATCGAAGAAAAATTATCCTTGCTCAATGGAAGACGTTCATGCAAGAATTTAGAGTTGATATATTTTTTTTTGATTATATTGAGGATATTTACGAAAATAATATTAAAGTAATTTCCCAGACCAAATGGGTCAAGGAATACTTTAGTGTGGTGTCTGCTAGTCATCCACCACCTGAAAAAATTATAATTAATCACAAAAAATCTTTAATCATTACTTCTCCTTTTAAGATTCCAAAGGAAGAAGAACCCAATAAAAATGTTGTTGAACAACTTAATTACACTAATTAAAGTTTAATAACAATAGAAAAATAATTAGATAAAATTGGAAATAAGGTTAATGATCTTCATAAACCTAAATCCAATAAATATCTGAAAGAAACACCTTTAATAAATCTTTCAAAAATACCACTTTGAATATTGTTCCCATCAATAAAAGATTGATAAGATGCTTCAAGAATAAATCTATTGAGTCATCTACTTCTGTTAAGGTAATTTACCAATACAGTGGTTCTGATTCAGATAGCCATAGGCGTGATTTCACTTATGAATCTTTCACAATTAATGAATCTTCAACCATTCATAATATTGAAGAATAATTTATAAATTAATAAATTAGAAAGAAAATGGCACAAAAACCTCTTCCTCTAGATAGTCAAATTACTTAATCTTCTTTATTTAATCAATTTTGTGTTTCTAGAGAAGAATTGTATGAATGGAATATTGATAAGGTTTCAGAGCAGGAAGTCCTCAACAAATTACAATACATGACTATGGTAGCCAACAATTACATCACCATACATAATTTACATCACAATGAGGTAATTAAACTTTTAGTCACATGATTCATAGGAATGCTTCATTCCTAGTGAGAAAAACATCCCACTGAAGAATCTAAAAATACCATCCTTTCAACAATAAAGATTGATGCTAAAAGTACCCCAATTATTGGAGAGGAATCAGAAAACAATGCATGATGCCATCAATACATTTCTTTACACAATAATTGAACATTTCTTTGGGACGCTAAGTAGTGTTACTTCGCGTATCCATGACCAATCAACCAATCTTAGGGTTCTACCCTAAGTGATTTTGACTGGTACAAAAATATATCTTTGTCTTGAGTAATGTCTAGGGATAATAGTAATCAACTATTTTAGAAAGAAAAATTCATCAATGGCTTACCAAATTTGTTTGTCCACAAAATTAAAACGGTCTTTAGTGATGACCTATGAAATATAGACTACAATAGTGTCATCTATGGTACAATTATCACTACAATATAAAAAAAAGGTCTAAGAATGTGTACAAACATGAAAATTAACAATCAAATTAAAAAAGAAAAGAAAACTTTCAAATATAAATTAGGCAAAATCTGCGAGCAATATGGTTTACCCGCTATTGCTCATTTCCAAAAGAATAGAAAAAATTTAAACCCTAGAAGAATTTATAAACATTATAGGAAAAAATATCACAAACAGAAAAATAAAAATTTTGACAAATACTTCTCTAAGAATATAAATTATTCAAGAATAAAATTCAATAAAAAATTTGTTCATAAAAGTAAAATTAAGAGTTTTAAATGTGGCAAGAATTGTCATTTTTCCAACACTTTCCAAATTAAAAATATAATTAGTCTATTAAAAATCTCTGACGAAGATAAACAATAATTGTTTAAAATTATATAATCAATAAATTACTATGAAAGTAGTAATGAAGGTTTAGAAGAATTTGAATAATCTGAATCTGAAGAATTAAACACTTCCAGCTCTGACAGTGATTCTCCAAACATCTCTATTAAATCAAGAATTTCTTTTAAAAGTTGAATGTAAATCTGCAAAACATGATTTGAAAAAAAGGACATTGCTTCCAAACAAAGATTTGCTAGGTAAAAATTGACTTTTAATAATTTTATTTCCAGTATTTAATTCATTCAAGGTATTAATTCAATTCATGACTTTCTAACTTATAAATTTTTGCAGGAAATCATTTCAAGATTCTACCATGACAGAATTTGAAAATTCTGACCTACTAGAATATGGGAAGGTAGGACCCATAATATTTAATCAAATTCATTTAAAATAAAGAAATTCAATGGTAGGGCAAGCGATTTTTGCTCAAAATTCTCATTCATTAATTATGGTCATAATGGATTTGAATATCCAAGCAATGCCTGGATTGATGAATTGGATAAATTCTTAGAAGAAGTTGGGTTCAAGCATAGGGTTTCATAAGATAATGAAATATGTTATGATGACAGAAACATTTTAACTGTAAACCCATTGGGACAAATGATTTTTGAAATTAAATTTTCAGACAAGACATTAAAAGAATTCTTATACTGGAGGGAACTTTTTTCGTCATGCCTAACAGATTTTAAAAAAGTTATAGGCATGCTGTGGAATCCTTAACAAAAAGAATCAGTATCACTTTCAGAAATCATGTGAGAATGATGAATGATTCGATTATAGAAGTGTCTTAAACTCCATAATTGGCCCTTAAGGCCCAAATTAAAGAGGGTCTTGTACTCCTAAACAAACCCAATTAACAATACTTGGGTCCATCAGACCCAATTACCAATCATCTATGGTCAACCAATTTGACTCATTCTCAATTACTAAACCTTTTGATCACAATTAGTCAATCAATCTATCACAAAATACAGAAAAATCATCCTCATATTTTGAAAAAAATATTTTTCATATTGAGCCTCTATTTGTTCATTTGAAAGATCATGCTCAAATAATGAAATCTCATTTCCTTCTAAATTTCCACTTTGTCCCTGGTCACAAGGACAAAAGTCTTAGTTGCTACATAGACATTCTCTTAAAAACAAAATCCGTTAATATCAGCTTAATAAAAATTCCTGAAGGGAGAATCCTCTATCATTCCTTCTACATTATAAAAAATATAACCATGAAAGAATGTAAAGCCCATCCTTCTAGTCTCAAAATTCTTTTAAATAAAAAATAATATAATTATTTTGACTATATTTATGCTTTGCACATGATTTTCCTACATCAAAATAATGATTTTTCTCACTCTTGGTTTTCGAATTTTGATGAAAATTTCAAAATTAATTTTCCAAACTAGTTCTTAAGATGGTGGTCAATCCATGGTCCTGTCTTAGAATTATTTTCAATTGAATTTCAACAAAGTTTGAATTTATTTCTAAAATTATACAAATCCTCACCAACTGAGGTTTCTTTTCTACAATTACTTTGTTTTATGAATAAATACAAAATTCCATGGCTCTTGAAGTGGCACTATTCAATTGAAGAAGAAATTCTCACCAGACAATACTATGTTAAATGGTGAGACAAATTCAATACCAAAAAAATAACTGCATCCATCAATCAAGAATTTGCAAAAGGCCGCCATCCTAGCCTAAAATTGGTCAATCCTTTTACCTAGGCTCCATTAAAAATTAATGAGCCCAAAATTTCAGATTCATAAACCAAATCATTCAATCCATCCAAATCTGAATCCAAACCCGGACCAAAACCCTTTTTCAAAGGGTAAATCAAAAGCCAATATCCAAAAAGGCAAATTTCAATTTGAAGTAAGAATTAATCCAAAAACTTCTTATCCTCCTAGAAGATAATAATGATTCTAATTCAGAATCATCAGTAGAGTCAAGTCACCCGATTAAACCCAATATCTAAAAAGGTCAATCATCTAAAACTTTCCTTCAGCAATTGAAGGATAAAAATAAATTACACGGTCGAGTCTTACCACAATGGGCTTGTGACGCCTTCTAAGACTCACAAGACTCATTTGATGATGTTAATATCAGTGACGTTGAATAAAGAAAAATTCACCTTTGGTAAAATGTCAGTGTAGAAATAATCAAAAATCAAAGAATCAAGTAATTTTGAAGATATATCATGATGACACTCCAGTACAATGCAACAGTCATGATAACTATCAAAATGAATAATCGAAGCACAAGAATCCAAAATAGCAATTATTCTTTATTCACAATGACTTCTCAAGACAATAGTCACAATGACTTCTCAAGACAATAGTCACAATGACTTCTCAAGACAATAATTATGATTTCTCCAATAAATCAACAATCTGGATACTAAAGTCCAAGATAACTATTATCAAGGATCGACAACAGTGCCCTCTCCAAAATATAGCAACAATCAAGACACGGAATCGAAGATAACAATTATTGACGAATCTATGTAATTTGTCTTTTCCTACAATTATGTACTAGTTATCATACAATTATACAACTATTTGTTCTTTTTACTTTAATTAGTCAAAAGTAGAAACGTAAAATATTTTTACTTTGTAGAGAAGAAAAGTGCAGGTAAGTTATGAGTTCCCAATGAACTCCATTTTCCTTGCCTATAAATATGTTGCCTTCTCCCATTTGAGAGAAAAACTTGTTTTGAAAGCAAAAAAATATTTCTATCTCTTATTTTGTAATCTCTTCTTCTTTTTCTTCAACATTAATTAGTGAGCGGGAACACTAATTAATCGTTGCCAATTAATTTTCTTTACTACTTGTAAGTTTGAAGCTTACTATAAATAACAATTTTATTGTTTGTTGTTTATACACACACATACACATATACACACACACACACACACACACACACACCCACACCCCCCCCCCCNCCCCCCCCCCCCCCCCCCCCACACACACACACACACACACACATATATATATTAGTGAGTGAGAGATAGGAAAACTTAAAAAAATTATGGCATTTATGACTTATTGGAGTTTTCAATGTTTTTATGTTAAAGATATTAAACTGGTATAATAGGAAGAATGTAGTTTTGTTTGTGGACCCATAACTTTGACTATTTTTTCTGACAATGAAGTTAATTGTCTAATTTTGTATTAAGTTCTAAATAGTTTCTAGATGTGTATAAAACCATTGAGAAAATAATCTCACATCGGTTAAGTAGAAATATTAGACTAAGAATATAAGTTTAGAGCAACTCTTAACTTTTAAGTTAACTTTTTAGTTGAACTATACTCTAAGATTTTAACAAAACCAAATTCAACTTTGAAAAAATGAAAATCGAAAAGGTATGAGAAAAATGATTGTAGATCTAAATCTATAAAAGAAATACCAAAGATCTAGATCTACGAGGAAAACTCATCGTAGATTTAAACGTAGACGTGAACTATCATTTACAAAACAATTGAAAGAGAAAGGAAAAGTAGGAAAAAATGAATCCTTACCGGAGACGAATATCACATATACCTCTCGACCAACCATAACAATATGTTTACTTGTTGGATTTGGAATACAAACCCTCAATATTTGGATTTATAATTCAAATCATGTTTATTGAAATAAGATTTAAAAAATTTATATGTGTCCCACGGAGTTGAAATATTTGTTTTTAGAAAAATACTAAACGTCACCGCGATGCTAAGCACTACGGTGACGTGCCTGTGGGACCCACTACCTATTTTGGCGGTGGGTCTCACACTTATTGTAGCAGTAAGTGTGAGACCCACTTCCAAATAGGCAGTGGATTCATGAACACATCACCGCGGTGATGTTTAGAAGCTCTCTTGTTTCTATGGATTTCTAATCCAACTAAAAATGAGAGATTACAAATCATAATTCAAATATTTGTTAGGTCTAATGTTAAAGTAAAAAACACTCATTTTCATAAATTTTGTAAAAGAGTATAATGTTTAATTGAATATTTTCATAGTAGACTTATTCAATCTAACATAATCCAAATTATCTAATTCAACATATTCAATTTTACAGTAAACACAATGTACAGAAAAAAAATCAGCTGAAGATTCATGTGACAAACGCAACCAATCAGAAGTAAGAGAGGTAGATTGCCACCGTGGCCAAGCGGGAAGATTCTTCCGAGCCATAGATCCCATCGTACCCTATTCAACGGTTCATATTTAAGCAGTTGTTGGAAATAGATAAGTTTAGTTTGAAATGATAAGCTTAATTTAAGAGAAATATTATGTTGATTCCTCTGATTTAGAGGAGTTTAACTCAATCGTGTAACTAATCAGAGACCTATAAATAGAGTTCAATTGTAAATCAATGATATCAAGGAAAACGAAAGTAATTCAGTCTTTCTTTCTTGAGAACTCTCTATCTCTCTCTTTAATATTCTTATTCTTTTTTAGTGTGAACAAATTTTCCTTTACATTTTTGTGCTTTCATTAAGAGCCTGAGAGTTTTTATTCAAGAAGATAATTGAAAATGCCTCGTACTAGATCACACGCTACCAGGGAAATTGGAAACGATCCCAATCCCACTACCAACCCCCTGGATCAGCCCGCGCAACCGACGGGAGTACATCACATGATTCAATCCATTCTGAATGGGATGCAATGAATGGAAAGCCGTAACAGTGAGGCACTACAAAATGCGTGGAAAACCGTGCAAGAGCATATTGCAACACTGTAGCGGGAGATCACGGAAATGAGAGCGGAAGTCAGCCAGAATACTGTAGCGAGGGAGCGCGAAATGGAAAATCAGAACCAAGAGCAAAGGGAACAAGCGCGGCATCAAGTGAAACCAATAGCCAGTATCAACGCCCGTCACAGAAACTCTGAGGCCACTTCACATGATAATGGGAAAAGGATCAACCGGTTCGTTCAACCAGTCATGAAGCGGGCAGTAGAGAAGGTGTTGGAATGGAAGATACTCGAGATGAGGAAACTAGGAGCAAGCGGAGTAGCGGACTTGGAAACTTTAACTCGCTCCTCTTATGCCTGGAGATTCTATCCGCTCCAATACCCAAGAAGTTTGTGGCCTCCAAGTTTAAATGTTATGAAGGGAAGTCAGATCCTGTTGACCATCTGTGCCCCTTTAAGTAAGTGACAGCGCTCTATCTGCATGAGGATGAAATGATGTGCCGAATGTTCCCAGCGAGTCTAGATGGGAATGCGCTTAAGTGGTACCATTCTTTACCCCCTTGTTTGATTAATAATTTTACTAGAATGTCTTCTGTTTTATGGAGCAGTACTCTACCTACAGAATGATGATGGAGGATTCAGAGCATCTCGTGATGATTATGATTAAGAAAGGAGAATCATTGCGGGAGTATACACATCATTTCAAAGATGAGATGGCCAAGGTGGAAAATTGTGATGACCGTGTGGCCAGACTGATGTTCAGACGCGGCCTAGACATCAACTCCCAATTATTTGAAATCTGTCCAAAAAACAAGCCCCTCACCGTGGCGAAAACGTTCCTTGGGGCGCAGGCGTACATAGCTCTTGAGGAAGAAAAGAAAAGCATTCAAAAGTTGATTGAGCAGCGGAACCTTGTGCAATGCAAAGATGAAAGTAGCACGAGAACGGGTAAGCGTGGATCATAAAGTTCTGAGAAGAAGGAAGATGAAAAGCAAGGTGACTTCGGGAAACCGCTAAGGCTCGCTGGAGGAATCCACCCTAGGGATAGGATATACACCCCATTGACTATCCCAGTAAATCAGATCCTTGAAGTCAAGGATGAACCTTGGTTGAAACACCATCATCCCATTACAAAGGAGCTGGATCCGAGAGATAGATAAATATTCCCATTTCCATCGGAGTGTCGGTCATGAAACTCAAGACTGCTACCAACTAAAGGACTACGTTGAGAAGCTCATCCAGCAGGGACATTTGAAGGAGTATGTTTTAAGGCAGGACCAACCAAAAATGGATGAGAGACAGTAGCGCCCTAGGGATAAAGAACCATTAAGAATAGTGGACACCATTATTGCCATGACAGAATCAGAATGAACGACAAGGAAGGAATGAAAAATCTATTGTAAAAAGCCCACCCTCGAAATGAAGGATGACCAAAAGAAAGCAGTTGATAGCGTGCCGATTATCTTTGATGAGGAAGATAACCCACACGCGAGCACAATGATGCTCTTGTGATAACCATCCAAATTGGCAATTTTTTACTGCAGGACTACTGATCGATGATGGAGGTGCTGTGAATATACTCCACCTCTCAACGCTTGAGAAGATGGCAATAGATACCCCTAAGTTGCATGGCCTGAGGTAACCACTCATAGTGTTTAACGGAGTAGTAACATACTCTAAAGGAATTTTATCACTCCCGGTACGGGCTGATCCATTCAACCACATCATTGATTTTATGGTCATTGAGGCACGATCACCCTATAATGTGATACTTGGAAGAACTTGGATTCACAAGATGAAAGTTGTTTCATCAACATATTATCAAACATTGAAGTATCCATCGCTGGAAGGAGTGCAGACCATATTTGAGGATCAACCATCTGCTAGATGCTGCACGATGTCGGCACTTGACTCCATAAAAAAGACAATCTTCCCGTTCTTAAGAGTGGGAAAGAAAAATCTGACCAATAGCAATTAGATATGGATGAACTGAGCGAGAGCAATCAGATATATGAAGCCAGAAGTGAGACCGAATCTGTAGATCTGGGGGAAGGAAAAATAATCACAGTAGGAGCAGGACTATCTGAAACAGAAACATGAGAACTAATTCAATTTCTTAGAAAGAATGTGGATATT
Source organism: Datisca glomerata (assembly GCA_003255025.1). Classification (NCBI taxonomy): domain Eukaryota; kingdom Viridiplantae; phylum Streptophyta; class Magnoliopsida; order Cucurbitales; family Datiscaceae; genus Datisca; species Datisca glomerata. The sequence goes on from QANY01002555.1 coordinate 103,771, forward strand.
TTCACCACTATTACCGCTGAGATGCCAGGTATTGACGAATCGATAGTTTGCCATAAACTAAATGTTGATCCTTTTGTTCAACCTGTTAAACATAAAAAATGGTCTTTCGCTCCGAAGAGGAAGGCGACAATAAAACAAGAAGTGGAGAAGTTGCTCAAAGCAAAGTTCATCAGGGAAGTCAGTTACTTAGAATAGCTGGTAAACGTCGTAATGGTGAAGAAAAATAATGGGAAATGGAGAATTTGCATGGACTTTAAAGATCTAAATAAAGCTTGTCCAAAGGACAACTACCCGTTGTCGAGGATCGATCAAATGGTGGATGCTACGTCTGGGCAGGAGCTCTTAAGTTTCATGGATGTTTATTCCAGATATAATCAGGTGAAAATGTTCTATGCGGATTAGGAAAAAAATCATTCATCACTGATTTTGGAATATATTGCTATACTGTAATGCCTTTCAATTTGAAAAATGCATGAGCAATATACCATAGACTGGTCAATAAAGTCTTTGAGAAGTGAATTTGGAAGACGATGGAAGTATATGTAGATGATATGCTCGTAAAACCTGAAAGAAGAGAAGACCACATCCGCAATCTGGAAGAAGCGTTCTCCACTTTGCAAAAAAGCAATATGAAGTTGAACCCGGAAAAATGCACTTTCGGAGTGGCAGCAGGAAAATTTCTGGGGCATTTGGTGAATAGCAGAGGAATTGAAATCAATCCAGATCAGATAAAAGTAATTATAGACCTGAAGTCACCACAAACCAAAAAAGGAGATCCAAAGCTTCACAAGAAAATTGACGGCTTTGAATAGATTTATATCTAGATCCACAGACAAATGCAGACCATTCTTTGCCAAGCTGAAAATTAATTCTAGACAACAGCGGGATAAAGAGTGTGAAGATGTTTTACAAAAAATAAAAGAGTATTTGACTTCACCACCAATATCGTCGAAGCCCTTACTAGGGGAAAATCTCTCTCTTTACCTCACAGTGTCAGAAACCGCAGTCGGTGCAGCACTCGTCAGAACGGAAGAAGGGCGTCAAAAGCCAGTTTACTTTGTGAACAAGAGTTTTTCAACTGCGGAAGCTAAATACGGGAAAATGGAGAAGTTGATACTCGCATTGATACTTGCTGCAAGAAAGCTCAGACATTATTTTCAGGAGCACACTGTAAATGTGGTGACAGAATTTTGAATAAATAATTTACTACACTCATCTGAGGTGTCGGGAAGACTTACGAAATGGGCAGTAGAGCTCGGGGCATATGACATACGGTATGCCCCTTGTACCGCCATAAAAGCCCAAGTCCTGGTAGATTTCGTTGCGGAATTTACTTATGACCATGGAAAACATGATGTGACAATAGAGGAGCCGCTGGGACTCTATTTGTAGACGGGGCATCTAACTATCGTGGAGCCGGAACATGAGTGGTGGTGCAAACCCGTATGGGGAAACCTTCGAACAAGTCTTGTCATTTGGTTTCCAAGCATCAAATAATGAACCAGAGTACGAAGCGTTATTGGTTGGACTGCAGCTCATGATCGAGTTTAAGGTAACTACAGTCAAAATATTTTACGATTCAATGTTAGTTGCTAACCAAATCGTAGGAAAATACCATGCGAAAGATGACCGGATGGCGAAGTACTTGCAGAATGCCAAAGAAATGCTTCAGTTATTCAAATACTACGAGATTACACAAATACCCAGAGCAGAAAATTCGAGAGCATATGCGTTAGCCAGCTTGGGGTTGTCAGCCCAAATTCTGTTAAGAAAAATATTGATAGTAGAATATTTAGATGTCCCAAGTACAAAGATGTTGGTACAAGCGGAAGTAACAGCAGGAAATAATGAGAGTGAGTGCAGTACCTACTCGATCAGAAGCTCTCAACCGACAGAATGAAAGCTCGAAAACTCCGACAGCAGAGCGCTAGGTACACCATTATCCAAGGGGAGCTGTATAGGAGATCATTCTCGAGTCCTTACCTCAAATGCCTTTCTCCAACAGAAAATCAATACGCGATGGCTGAAATACATGAAGGAATTTGTGGTATCATTCTAGGGGAAGAACGTTAGCCAACAAGGTACTGGACCAGGGGTACTACCGGCAAAAAATGCAAGAGGATGCAAAATCTTTTATGAAAAAGTGTGACAAATGCCAACGATACTCCCTCATCCCAAAGATGGCCCCCAAAACATTACAGACGTTCCTGAGCCCTTAGCCATTTATACAATGGGGAATTGAAGTAGTGGGCTCACTACCGATGACCCCCGCTCAGAAAAGATTCTTACTAGTGACAACTAATTAATTCACAAAGTGGCTAGAAGCAGAAGCATTAGCTAGAGTGCGAGAAGAAGAAGTAAGACAATTCCTATGGAAAAACATTATATGCAGGCACGAGATCCCAAAGGTACTCGTTTCAGACAATAGGCTTCAGTTTACTAGTAGTCGGGTCAAAAGTTGTTGCGAAGATCTTCGGATAAAAAAAGATTAACTCCATACAACCCCCAAGGCAACGGACAGGCGGAAAGATCAAATTGAACAATTCTGGAAAATCTGAAAAAGCAACTGGAAGCTACAAAAGGAAAGTGGGTGGAAGAGTTTCCATCAGTTCTATGGGCGTACCGGATGACACCACGAGAGTCGACGGGAGAAACACCATTTTCTTTGACGATTGGTGTAGAAACTGTCGTACCAGTTGAGATTGGGTGCCCCACTTTGAGATAAAAAACAAATGAGGATAGGAAGGCTGAGTGGATCATCGAGAGTCTAGACTTCCTAGAGGAAAAAAGAGAAGTTGCTCTAGTAAGGATGGCCGGTTATAATAAAAAAAGGAGAAAGTACTTCTAAAAAAGGGTCAAATGGCGACAGTTCCAAGCAGGAGACCTTGTTCTGAAAAGAATTTTCTAATCAAATGAAGGGAAATTGGGATCAAATTGGGAAGGACCTTTCATAGTCAAAGCTGCTGCAGGAAACTGATCTCACTACTTGATGACAAATGAGGGAAGTAACTTACCCAAACCATAGAATGCTTTACATTTACGTAAGTATTATGTGTAATTAACTTTGAAATAGTGAAAACATTTATATCCGTGGTTTTTCCCCTTAAGGGTTTTTCACGTAAAAATCTGGTGTTCTTTATTTTTTCAAAAATGGAAACGGGCCCATTGAGCTCATTAAGAGCTTATGTCCATGAAAGTTTCTTCTTTTTAAAGGAAATGGAAATGAGCTCCTGAGCTCATTAAGAGCTTATGTCCATGAAAGCTTCTACTTTTTAAAGAAAATGAAAATGGGTCCCTAAGCTCATTAAGTGTTTATGTCCATGAAAGTTTTTGCTTTCTAAAGGAAATGGAAACAGGCCTCTGAGCTCATAAGAGCTTATGTCCATGAAAACTTATGCTTTCTAAAGGAAATTGAGAGAGGGTCCCTGAGTTCATTAAGGACTTAAGTCCATGAGGAATAGTGACTGCAACACTATCCTCTAAAGGAAACCACAAAGGAAATAAATTCTGAAAGAAGTAGAAAAGGGGAAATAGGAAGAGATTCAGAAATGGAAAAAAGCCTAAAGAAAAGATGAAGTCAGAATGTCTTTCTCATTGATTGAAAAAGGAAAACTACAATAAGAAAGAAAAAAGACAAGGAAAGCAAAAGCCTAAATTACAATCACTTCGGGATCTCACTCGGGAACACCTTCTTCCGAAGTAGGAGCAGGAATTGCAGCGGATGGAGACACTTGAGTAGGGGCATCTTCTGTTGAAGCACCCACAGAATCCTCGACTTCAGGAACGAGGAGATGTCTGGGAGGATGATTTACCATCACGTCCCTATAACCCGAACTGTAAACCATCATATCTTCTTGCTCAAACAGAGCCTGATACTCTAAATCGGAAGCAACCTCTCTCTCAATAGCCAGGTTTCGTGCTTTTTCTGCTTCAACCTTGGCCAACTGAGCTTCAGCCAAGGCCTTCTTTCTAGATTCAAGCTCTTCCACCAGCCTTCGCTCTTCTGTAGTAGCAACCTCAACGTCATGGACCATCTTCTCTAAGGTCTTTTGAAGCTTGACTTCATTGGCCACGTATTGCTCTTTTTTAGCTTGGAGACGAGCATTTGCAAAATTGACCAATGTAAGCTCCCTCCGGAGTTGAGACAAAGCCTGGTCGCGCTGAGTATGGAAATCTTGAAGGGCATTGTGATGGATGGCATCCTGAAAAGGAACAAAGGATTATGTAAAGAAAATTATTTCAAAAAAAGAAAAGAAAAGAGAAGATAATAGGAGTTATACCCGCATCAAGTCATGGCTTAATCTGCTCATAAGATCACCGATTGGGAGCCTCCTCAAGATGTTGTTGTCAGAACAGGACGGAATGCCATGAAGAATGACAATGGGAAGCAACCAGATCATTCAGGAAGTAGATCGTCTCTAGAACGGAACATTAGAGACACGCCTCAGCTTCTACAGAGCGGGAGGGGGCAGTGCCGCTTCTCTAAATCCCGAAGCAGAAGTATCTGCGGCAGCGGGCATGGAAGATGATGGTGCGTGAACTATAGGGGGAGGTAGTTCAGAGCTCGAGGAGCCTCGATCCTAGCAACAGGCTCAAGGAGAGCATGATTAGCAGCGGCGGGAGCAGCAACAGCGAGCTCTGAATGGGAAGAACTGGAAGCATCAGTGGGATGCCCCTTCTCTACAGGACCCATGCATTTACTCCACAACCTCTTGCCCATTATTATACTAGATGAAGCCTAGCCAAATAACTACTAGTGATCCGAAGAGCTAAAATTGGAATGATCAGAGTCTGAGTGAAAGGAGGAAGTGGGAACTGATGAAGACCGTGCTAGCAGTGGGGCAGCTGTTGGGGTTGAAGACGAAGACGGGCCCAAAGTCAAAGCAGGAATTGAAGCGGCAGGGGGTTGAGATTGAGGGGCACCTTCCAATCTCTCTCTTGCCCTCGAATATGGAAAGCAATAGCGAATATTGGCCTGGATTCCTTAGATAGATAAAGCTTCGTATTTTTCTTTGCTCAAGAAAAGAGAAAACCAAGAAAAACACTCGTTAGACAGCAGCAAATAAATAAATAAATAAAGGGAGGGGGTGAGAACCGAAGCTTCGATGACTTACTGAAAGTTACCCACTTCTTAGGAATTGTCCAGCGGCCATCACCACCCCAGTTCCCACTGGTTAAAAGAGTATCCCTCTCCCAACCCTTATCTCCCCTCAGAATCCTGATTATTAAACCTCCTCTCCTTTCTGATGGATGTGGAGCGAGATAATAAATGTCGACTTAAAATTTGACTATATAGCATTGGAAGAGTTCATCTAACCCTAAACTAAAATGGTACCTCCTATTTAAGGCATCTACGCCTAAGAGGATCCTATAAGATGAAGACCGTGCTAGTAGTGGGGCAGCTGTTGGGGTTGAAGACGAAGACGGGCCCAAAGTCGAAGCAGGAATTGAAGCGGCAGGGGGGTTGAGATTGAGGGGCACCTTCCAATCTCTCTCTTGCCCTCGAATATGGAAAGCAACAGCGAATATTGCCCTGGATTCCTTAAATAGATAAAGCTTCAGATTTTTCTTTGCTGAAGAAAAGAGAAAACCAAGAAAAACACTCGTTAGACAGCATCAAATAAATAAATAAAGGGAGGGGGTGAGAACCGAAGCTTCGATGACTTATTGAAAGTTACCCACTTCTTAGGAATTGTCCAGCGGCCATCACCACCCCAGTTCCCACTAATTAAAAGAGTATCCCTCTCCCAACCCTTATCTCCCCTCAGAATCCTGATTATTAAACCTCCTCTCCTTTCCGATGGACGTGGAGCAAGATAATAAATGTCGACTTAGAATTTGATTATATAGCATTGGAAGAGTTCATCTAACCCTAAACTAAAATGGTACCTCCTATTTAAGGCATCTACGCCTAAGAGGATCCTATAAGAGCTATGAGAGGGAGCTAAACCTACTGTGTGAAAGAATTGAGAGAGTAAAGGGAAAAATGGAAACTTGAGATCTAGAGCTGTGACGATGGGGCTAAGAGTAATTTTGTAAGAGGATTACAAGGAATGCCTATAGATTCACTCCTTCCTAACGCACACATCACATGTGGGGGGAAAGACTCTCGATAACGAGCCACAAACAGGTTAAACTCATCTGGATTTCTCTCTAAGGTACGGGAATGTTCCACTTCTCCATAGCTACAGAAAAGAAAGAAGAAGAAGGAAGATGATAGGAACTTACAAAGTAGGAAACTGGAAGATGAAAGCAGGAAGAGGGGAAAGAGACTTTACATAAGCAGCGAGTCTCAAACAAAAGTAAAGAATGGTTTATTTCTGAAGCGGAGAAATCGATGGATAGAAGATAATGGAGAAGTGATTGTTCGCACTGATAATTGGGAGATGTGAGTGACAAGACAAGAAAAGATGTGACTGCTGACAGTAATGAAATGACGCGTGTATCGCGTCCTTTAAGTGGGTAAACGAAAAGTCACTCCAAAAAGACACGTGCAATGTATCCTTTGAACGGGAAAATGAAGAGTCGATCCTAAATGACACGTGTAATGTATCCTCTGAGCGAGAAAATGAAAGATTTTTCAGGACTAGCACATGCCGAGCATCCTTTGAACGGGAATATGAAGAGTCTTTCGAAAATGACACGTGTAAAAGAAAAAAGGTTACTTTGGTATGACACGTGTGAAACATTCTCTAAGCGGAAAGGTGAAGGGTTTCTTCAAAATGACATGTGTAGTGTATTTTCTGAACGGGAGGACAAAACGATAGGGGGATATCAGAAAAATAAATGGTGCACGAAAGAGGAGGCAAAAAGTAATGATGAATGATGATGGTAGGAAGTATAAATATTGAAAATTAATTTTACTACGTGGTATTAATTGAAATAGAGGTAAATGTATAAGAAAAAATCAACTAAAGATCCACGTGAGCATATGTAACCAATCAGAAGCAGGAAAGGTAGATTGCCACCGTGGCCAAGCGGTAAGGTTCTTCTGAGTCATAGATCATTGTACCCCATCCAACGGTTCATATTTAAGCAGTTGTTAGAAATAGATAAGTTTAGTTTAAAATGATAAGCTTTATTTAGGAGGAATATTCTGTTGATTCCTCTGATTTAGAGGAGTTTAACTCAATGTAACTAATCGAAGGTCTATAAATAGATGTCAATTGTAAATCAATGATATCAATGAAAACGAAAGTAATTTAGTATTTCTTTCTTGAGAACTCTCTCTCTCTCTTTAGTATTCTTATTATTTTTTAGTGTGAGGAAATTTTCCTTTACATACAATATTACAATTCTTAAATCTAAATTCTTAATTCAAATTTCCAATTCAAATTCTCAATCTAAATATTTAATTTAAAATTTAGTAAATATGTGAGAAGAGTAAGACTGAGTGAGGGAGAGAGGAGGGAGCAAGCTTTTGTTTCTTTCAATGGCCAGAGTTTTTAGCAATTAATAAAACAAAGTAAAACTAATGTAAGAAGAAGTCCATAATGGAGGGGGCTGCCCATGGCACTCCTATGTTCTACTTAGTCCCGATTGTGCTTATATGTAAACATACGTAAGTGTCCGAGCTGGTATTTTTTCCACCCAGGTTGCACCTCTCATAGTAGAGGTGTAATCGGTTCGATTCAACTCGGTTTAGGGGTATTTTTGGAACCGAACCGCAAATATCATTTCTCAAATATTAAAACCGCACCGAAACCGACGGTTTAGTGTAAACTGAACCGGATCAAACCGTCCAAAACTGGTTCAGTTCGGTTCGATTTTGCGGTTTTTACCTGCCAGAAAAAAATATATAAAAAGGAGAAAAACCAAACCATTTTCTACCCATTAAAATATATAAAAAAACACATGATTATACTGAAACTGAAGATAATAGGAGCAGAAAAATACACTTACAAAATACTATTTCAAAATTCAAGATCTCAGACTTATAAAATTATTACATAACTCAGACTTTGAAATATATGTTTACAAATAGCATTTCTAATACACTTAACCATTGCAGAAAAATACACAACTACCACTTAAAATATGATAGAACAGAAGCAGTATTTGTTTTCCTCAATCATGCTTAAATTGCCCCATTTGCCTATATAAATATGTAAACCAACAAATAAGTCAAATATAAGTATTCTTAGTTGTGTAGTAGACTTTCTCAAATATAAATGACAAAACTACTTATCAGTATGCTCATCACCTATGCAGCTTCTGTTCTATCTTAATGTAGTATACTCAGGTTCAGATTAATCCATGATAAACAAAAAAATGATTGAGTAAGATACTTATGACCAAATGTTACAATCCAAATCAGTTTCACCCATCACATGATGTCATACTACTCGGCATCATCCTCCACTATTACAGTTATAGACTTCTCTTTAGTCACCAACTTTAAAGAACAAACAAAAAATATACATTATGATTAATAGCACAACTAAAATTTAACGTAATAAAAACTAAAATATAAAATGAGATATCTTTATCCAATTTTTCACTATACTTAAGTGGTTCAACAATGTCGATTTGCGAAGATGGAAACCAATCTTGTAAACAAACAAGGGCTTGGACAGTTTTAGGAGCCACTGAGCTACGATACTGATCAAGTATACACCCACCAGTACTAAAAGCAGATTCTGAAATAACCATTGAAATCAGAATTGTCAATACATCTCTAGCCATGATGCAAGTACCAAATATCTAGAAGTGTTCACCTTCTACCAGTTAAAAAGATCAAAATCATCAACTTTTTTTCACAAATTGCCAATAAATATTAATCTAATTCTAACTTGTTGTCCACGTTTTCCTCTTCATTCATATGCTTAAAAAATGTAGAGGTGAAGTCAAACTCATCTTCATCATCATGAACCACATGTTGAGAAGATGATGCATCTTTGACTTCTATCATTACATCACCCTTATATGCATTAAACAATCTTCTCAAAACCAACTCCACCTTCTTTGTTGACTCTTTAGCAACACCATCATCATTTAAAATTGAAAAACAATAAGACTCATATATTTAATTTCTCTGCGTGCCTCGTAATATTTTCTTTAATATCTATTCGAATGATTGATAAATTAAGTGAATGCCAACCTAATTAGGATTTTCTTAATTTATAATGATGTAAAATATTTGTAAGTTTGTATTAAAAATTTTAGCGATAAGTAATTTTATTAATAAAATTTTATCTCCCTTTTAAATAATTTTTGTTCTTACCTATATTATATTCCATTTATTTTAGCATAATTCAGTATTTATTTTTAAAATAAGTCACTTTTATCTCACCTTAATCATAATTTGTGTTTTTATTATTATTGCACAACGCACTTAAGACACGACACACTTAAGGCACATGTGTCAAATTGTGTTGTAAAAATGTTAAGACAATTGTGTCGTGCCATGCCGGACGACGGGCCTCACATGTGTCCAGATATTTTGTGCTGTGTCGGCCCGTTCGACACCTCTACTTCCAACTAATAGCATCAAGCCACATGGATGTGGTTTGTCTGCGGTTGTAATGAACGGCAAGCACTACAGTTCTCTAATTATGGACCATCCGTTTAGATCTGGACGGTCCAAACTACCAAGATAGTTTTAACATATTATCTCAGCCGTCCAAATTCTTTGGGACTGCTGAGCTAGAACTTCATTGTACACTTCAACATTTACGACTTCATTGTACAATTCGAATCAAACTTAACATGTTTCCCCAATCGCCAGAATTATAATTCATTGACATATTGATTGACTCATATAATTACAAGCTTTCTTTTTGTCACTTGAATCGTAAGAAAATGGAGGGGTCTCAGATCTAATTAGGATTAGGAGCATTGGTCTTGTTGTTTTTAATAGCATCAAGCCACATGGATGTGGTTTGTCTGCGGTTGTAATGAACGGCAAGCACTACAGTTCTCTAATTATGGACCATCTGATTAGATCTGGACTGTCCAAACTACCAAGATAGTTTTAACATATTATCTCAGCCGTCCAGATTCTTTGGGACTGCTGAGCTAGAACTTCATTGTACATTTCAACATTTACGACTTCATTGTACAATTCGAATCAAACTTAACCTGTTTCCCCAATCGCCAGAATTTTAATTCATTGACATATTGATTGACTCATATAATTGCAAGCTTTCTTTTTGTCACTTGAATCGTAAGAAAATGGAGGGATCTCGGATCTAGTTAGGATTGGGAGCATTGGTCTTGTTGTTTTTAATAGCATCAAGCCACATGGATGTGGTTTGTCTGCGGGTGTAATGAACGGCAAGCACTACAGTTCTCTAATTATGGACCATCCGATTAGATCTGGACTGTCCAAACTATCAAGATAGTGCTTGCCGTTCATTACCACCGCAGACAAACCACATCCATGTGGCTTGATGCTATTAAAAACAACAAGACCAATGCTCCCAATCCTAACCAGATCTATGCTTCCTGGTAATAACCTTCTATCCTTTCCTTTGAATATTCTCTTGCTTTTGATACTTTAAATGAACCGAATCAAGCTTCACTTATTGAGTATTTTGATTTTCATTATGATTGGTTTGAGCTGTAGATCTGTGTTTTCGTGCTGTATTTCATTGCGCAAATGAATCCCATAATTCGAATTGACTTCCTTTTCAATGAATGGCCATGTAATTTCGCCATCTGTTTTCTGTAAGAGTTGTGGATGGAGACTAGGACAAGTACCAGCACTGTGATCAATTATCATTACTATGAATTTTGTATATTTATAAAATTACATTGAGAACCTCAAGAAGCCAATGATCCGTAATTGAAGATCATCATAAAGTAAATCAAATATAAAAGGTGAGAATATAACAAAATACGCAAATTATTCGATTTCCATTAACGTTGAGAATTGGCTTTCCTAACATTAGAAAGAGGAGACCTTCAATGTGGAAAGTTTCCTAATCAACATTGTCTCATCATTAGACTCGTTACATAAATTTGCCTCTTTAATCATGGTAGGTGTGGTCACTGTTAAAAACTCGCTCCCGAGTATGAGAAGCTTGGGTCTAGCTTCAAGAGAGCGAAGTCTGTTTTGATTGGAAAGGTTAGATCTTAACACTTTTGCTATTCAGTCTTTTCTTTTTATTGATAAATGGAAATATTTTCTTTCTTGTTTATATGGCTTTACTATTATTACTTCTCGAGAGCTTGACCCAGATCATTGTCATATGAGGCAGGTGGATTGTGATGAGCACAAGAGCTTATGCAGCGATTATGGGGTTTCTGGTTACCCAACAATTCAGTGGTTCCCTAAGGGATCATTGGAGCCCAAAAAGTAAGCACAGCTGTCAAATGTTAATACAAATACTGATGAGTTTTCGTTTGCTATAACATTCTAGAATCTAAACTCTCTCTCTCTCTCTCTCTCTCTCTCTCTCTCTCTCTCTCTCTCTCTCTCTCTCTCATTTTCTTTCTGGAAGCATCTAAACTCATTTTGCATGAAGCTTTTTCATTGCCCCATTTTCCTTTGTAACCCTCTTGAATCATGAAAATTTGATGGTTGATACTTTTATAGGTATGAAGGGGCTCGTACGGCAGAATCCCTTGCAGAGTTTGTAAATAGTGAAGGAGGTTAGCTTCGCTTTATAAAATTGTTTAATTCCACCCTGTAGAATGGAATGGTTTAATAATGTATTACAAATTTGCATTTCAGATTCTGACAGTCTCAAGTCATCATTATGCTGTCTTTGAAATTGAAACTTGAGAGTACTTCTCACTTTGAGTTCGTAACATGTCTAAGGGTGTGTTAGTGAGACATAAAAAATTGACCCGTTAGAGGTTTAAGCATTTTACTACTGTAAGGATATTTACATCTTCCTCCACAACGCATTGGTAGGTATTATCCAATTTAACATTTTTATTAAATAACTAAAGCACTTTCTTGGTTAGATAATGTCTGCGTAGGCGAGGGTTTGATAGTTGCCGCAAATGATGTATACTTTTTGAGCATTAACAGTTAAGTTTTTGAGCTATGTGCGTCTTCTTATGATCATATTGAGATTATGCTTGTATAGCAAATTTCGGTAGGAATGCCCTATTTTTAATCTTCTTTTATCATTTGGTTGGAAGTGATAATCATCTTGCAATAATCGTTTTAATTTATAGGACCTCCCTCCACACCTTCCGAAAGGGGTTATTCGTGGATGTCCAGGTTGCAGCAATTGTCTGAAGGTTGATTTTCATTATCTGAGTTGATTGTCTTCTTTTAGAAATAATCATTGCTAGAGTTTCAACTTTCTATCGAGCTTTAAAATATTTTATCATTGTCTCAAATCCCCCTGATTTGTTCTTATGATTATATTTCAGAGTCTTGGAATGGGTAACAGCAAGGTGGTGTCCTGCAGATGCAAGGAAAGCTGTTCTTGAAGAGGTTCCTGTTTTATACCTAACAGAGGAGGTGTCCAACAGTAATAATAGATGAAACTTTGCCATTTCCGCTTTCATATACATGTTACATACCTTAATTTTGAGTGGGTTTCAATGTTGAGAGAGCTTGAATCTTTTTTTTTTTTGAGGACACACTCAAGTACATAGTAAATATTATCCCTTCAGATGGCCATTCTGTAGATAGTTCTCAAGAGCATAAGGATGAGGCTCGTTCTGATTCTCAAGATAATGTTGAATGTAGTTCAGAGAAACCTAGGAGATATCCTTCGAAGAAAGAGAAATAAATGTTGAGGGAAAGAAGATGTGGCATGTTTGCATTAAAGTTTGTGAAGTTGTTGTGTGTGGGTCAGGATTTATCTGGATGTACTCAAAGTAGAATGGTTGAGCTTCAAGAGTAGATGACATTTGATATTTTTTTTATCATGAGCATGACATTGAAGACTCTAGATTTTAAAATGTTTATTATATTATTAGAGAGTTGTAGTTGTATAGGATGTGAATCAATGTTACTAAATTGAAACTTTCATACTGTAAATCATGAAATACAGATACTGTAAATCTGCCTGGATATTTGAACTTTCATACTGTAAATCACTATACTCGTCAATGTGATGATATTTGTTGGAATATGCCTCTTTTTTGGAATCTGCGAAGAATATTATTAACACTTGCATGAATGTTTGAATCCGTCTGGATATTGTTAATCAATGTTATTATGTCTCTGTAAAAAAATACAGTTGTTTTGGATGTCATAATTTATCAATGCAGGTTGTTTGGGATGTCATAAGTTCAGATCCCATATTGTCATGTTTTTGTTTGCTCTGCTAGACCATGGTTTAGCAGACAGTATTCTGCTAGGATCGTGGTCTAGCAAGTGTTAATTTTAACACAAAACTGCTGGTCCTAGCATAATATTTTCTACTAGACCATGGTCCAGTGACCTGGCATGAACAAAAAATCTTGTATTTTGAGATGACTTATATTGTTAATGCAGGTTGTTTGGAATGTCATAAGTCCAGACCTCATATTGTCATGTTTCTGTTCGTTTTGCTAGACCATGGTCTAGTAGCCAATATTTTACTAGACCGTGGTTTAGCAAGTGTTAATTTTAACACAAAGCTGCTAGATCATGGTCTAGTAGATTATTTTATGTTTGACCATGGTCTAGCAGATTATATTCTTTTTGACCATAGTCTAGCAACCTGGCATGAATAAAAATACTTGTGTTTTGAGATGACTTATATTGTTAATGCAGGTTATTTGATGATGTCATAAGTTCAGATCTCATATTATCTTGATTCTATTTGCTCTGTTAGACCATGGTCTAGCAGACAATATTTTGGTAGACTGTGGTCTAGCAAGTGTTAATTTTAACACAAAGCTGCTAGACCAAAGTCTAACAGAATATTTTTTGCTAGAACAAGGTCTAGCGATCCTGGCATGGAAAAAAATACTTGTGTTTTGAGATGACTTATGCTATTTGTGTAGGTTGTTTGAGATGTCATAAGTTCACACCCCACATTACGTTGTTTCTGTTTGATCTATTAACAACTCCATATTTCCTTAACATATTTTCAACTATTAACAAAGCATATCGATACTTATAGAATCTTACTGTGAAACATTTCACATAGAAAATGCTTTGATCTATCAATAAAAAAATCATCACCATCTAGCCGCGAGCTCGCGATGCATGAAGTGTTTTGTGCTACATGGTGCAACGATGCACTAACATGATTTTTGTTATGTAGACCAAGTTCAACGTCTACTTCTTCGTTCTAACGTACAACATCATTATCAACTAAAGGTGCTTCACAATGTTCGATGTGGTCTGAGTTTCTACTATAAAGTGGTTGTACGACGACATGCTCCACTTCTACACATAAAGGAGTTCTCAATTCAGCAGGACCACAATTCTCGTCAATAAACAACCGAAGTTCTCATTATCGATGATCTCGACAAGTTGAGCTAAGCATGTTTTAACCAAGAACTTCACACATAGCCGATGTAATGAGCGATCTAATTTAAGAATTGAGTACAACTTTTGTAAAAGTTGTTCAAATATATAATATTTGGACATATATATTGGCTTCGCTGGAGTTGTAGTCACATACTTAAAACATTCATATTTACTCACCAATTCTCTTACAGACATCAAAACTATTCATATCTATGACATATATGAAATATTTGACAATTAAAACATTTAAATTCAATATAATTATGACGATAACAAGCTTATCGATAACTAGAAGCCTAACAGTCTAGTAGTATAACAGTCTAGTCTAGCAATCTAACAATGGATAAATCAATTAGTATATTAATATTTGCTACACTCGACGGCTTAAATGTGTAAGGGTAAGATTAATTTACATATAAAATTCACGCAATTGAAAAATTTCACACATATTACTTAGTATAGCAGTCTAACCATATCATATTCTACAGTCCAGCGATCTAGTATAACAGGCTAGTCATATACTAGACTATAATCTAACAATCTAGTCTAGCAGTCTCTAGACTATAGTATAACATTGTGTAACCAAACTCATTATATCAATCCATATAACTCATTAATGCAAAAGTTTGATTTTTATATAAACATATTGGAATTTTCTAACTCAAATGCAAAATATATCATTTGGAGTTCACCACCTTCTTTCTAGAACCACCTTACCATTGTTGATGGTAAACTCAATAATTTTGCGTTAATGGAGAAAACAAGTGATAGCTTGAGTAAATGAATGATAAAATAGAAAGAAAATAGAGAAAGAAAGATGGTCCATATGAAGAAGTTGAAAAAAAATCAGAAATCCTAGCATATAAACCCTCTTCATGGTACTAAATTAAAAAATAGCCTAAAAATATAGTAGTAAATAAATAACCATTTTCTAGTTGGTGTAATTTAAAAAATTATTAGTTGTCTAAAATGTCTTTACCTTATCCATTATCAATTTATTTTATTTAAGGATGAAATTTGTTAATATACCTCGATTTTAATGAAATTTTTGTTTGTGATTTTAATTCAAAATTTTCCTAAATTCTCTCCTAGTTTTATGTCTAGTTTTTCTTTGACATATTTTTTAATATTTTTTTTCAATTCGGTACTTGTGCTCTAAATTACCTATTAAAATTAATAGTTAAAATATGTTTTAAAAAAAATTAGTATGTGATATTTTTTTTTCACAAAATTAATTTAGTCGTGTAAATTTATAGATCACAGTTAAAATATGATTTTTAAAAATAATATTTGATATTTTTTTAAATATTTTCATTTATTTAATTATCTACTTCAAAACCATCTTTCAAATATTTCATAAATTTAAGAGTAGTTATATGGATTATTGATGATTGCATATTTAAAAAAATTAATTCAAACAATTGATTTATTGATATTAATCTCCAAATTAAAAAACTGAGTAAAAACATGAGATGAGAGTATTGTAGATAAATAAAAAAGTTGATAACTAAATTAAATAGAAAATAATCATTTACTTAATTTTTTTTGATCAACTTGTAACTTACTATTATAAAAATCCTCTATATATCTTATTTTTCTAAAAAAAATGGAGAATACCTAGAATTTAGAGAACTCCAAATTAGAAGAAAAAGAAAATAAAAATAAATGAGAAATTATAGGGTCGATAAGTTTAAAATAAAAAGAGCAAAATTTCTCTTCATTTTAGCGCGCCTCCCTTTTCATTTTGCCTCCCAGCGTCTCTATCTCTCTACCGCTCCCTCTCCCTTCACCACCCCCATCTCGACAACTCCCTCTCCCTTCTCCAAGAACCCCATCGCAACAGCACACCTTTCGTCTCTGCTTCTTTTTCTTTCTTCCTCTCTGTTTTGACTTGTTGGTGAGCTCTTGGTCGTCTTTTTCCTCTCTGTTTCTTTTTCTTTCTTCCTCTCAGTTTGATTTTACTTCTTTAGGGCTTGTAATTGTAGGTTTTAAGTGTAATTTTACTGTTTTAGGTGATTTAGGGTTTGTAATTGTAGATTTTTACTTTAATGTTACTGATTTAGGTATTTAGGGTTTGTAATTGAGGATTTTAACTATAATGTTACTAGTTTAGGGTTTGTAATTGTTGATTTTAAGTTTAATTTTACTGATCTAGGAATTGTAATTATAGTTTATGAGTTTGATTTTTCACTGATTTACTTGGTTTAAGAAATTTCCCTGATTTTAGAATGAAAAATCTTGGATTGATCCTTTGTCTCTTCTTCGTTTCTGTATGTTCTAGTTTTGACTGAAACCGAACTGAAAGTTTCAGTTTGGTTCGATTCGTATACTAATTAATATCCTTTTATAAAAAAAAGTAGTTGTAAAAATGTAGAGTAATTTTCGCTATTTACAAGACTATTAAATGTTAAATCACGAATTTAGCATTCTTAATATATGTCTCTGTTTTGCTATTTACAAGACTATTAAATGTTAATTGACAAATTTAGCATTCTCAATACATTTTAATTTGGGTTAATTTCATATTTCTCTCTCTACTCTCTAGACTCTAGCTTCATAATTAGTCGGATACTGATTAAATCTTACTATATTATATAAGGGAGATTTTTCCATGTTTTGATGTCAGAATTCTCCCTGTCATTTGGTTGTTTGATTTGAATGGAGTATATGTGAACTAAGGTATCGGTAATTAGCCTATGTTGGCATTTGAATCAATGTTTTTAAGACTTCCTTTGAGTTCTGATTTTTCATTGGTTTGCTCATTTGCAGTTCCATTCGAATTATGGTAGTAGATAACATTTTATACAAAAACTTTGTTTTATCACTCACATGCTCAGATGCTCTCTTGATTAAAGATTGCTTTTACTTTTGTTGGTGACTGAGAGTAAATATTTTATGTTCTTACTTTGGAATTGGACTACAAGGTTCATGCCAAATTTTAATTTCGAACTCCTTCAAACTTGAATATTATGCTGTGGAAAGTTTAGTTGCTTGAATTTGGATTTTCAGCTTTGGAAATTTTGAAGTGTGGAATTTCAAATGCTCGCGGTCAAGTATTTTGTGCAACTATTTCTAAATTTGCGAGTCACTCCGACAATGATTATGCTTTGCTAGGCTTGTGAGTTTTGCTTTGTCATATGACGAGCAAGGCAACATTTAGTCTTGAACGAATACTAAGATTCATATTTTTGCTGAAAAAGGTTGGTAGTACTTTTTTTATAACTGATGTTGGTTGTTATGTTCTAATATATCTCATGAGGTTCTTTCTCATCGAACAGGTCTAATTGTGGAATATCCACTTTTAAGTTTATCGAGTTCTTTTGGTGAGGACTCAACTTATCGCTGTGTACCCAGAAAAGAATGGAGTTTTTTAAGACCCTTACTTCTAGGAAAAACGTTTTGAGGTTCAGAGCATTGCTTTGGAACCATTGTGGGCAATGCGATCGCACAATTACAAAAAGTCATTCATTTATTCCCGCTTATGGTGTCCCAAATCATCCATTTCCGGTATCCGGTCGATTAACAAGATTCCCCTCACAAAGGTTCAATGTGACCGGTTATGGTATCCTTGAAGCTAGATCATTCTCATCTGTAGGAGAAGCTGAAGAGGATGTTGAAAATGATAACTCTTTAATTTGTCCAACAATGGTGGAATCAGAATGTGAATTTGATGCTGATGTTGGCAAAACTGTCTGTTTAGAGCATGCAGATGAAAATATTGATTTTGATACAGCTATGGTTGAAGATGGTGTTAATGAGACCAATGATTGCAATTTGACTATGCCCGAGTTTGAAAGCAGTGATGATAGTGAGGGATTAACAAACAATGTGAGTGTTGAGCATGTAGCGTCGAGGGATCCTG
The DNA here is from genome assembly GCA_003255025.1 of Datisca glomerata. NCBI lineage: Eukaryota > Viridiplantae > Streptophyta > Magnoliopsida > Cucurbitales > Datiscaceae > Datisca > Datisca glomerata. The sequence goes on from QANY01002555.1 coordinate 122,004, forward strand.
GTGAGCTGTACCATGAGCTACGAAATGCGGAGAAGGGTGCAAAGCAAAGACGGTCTGATTGGGAGATTCTACAAGAAGTATTTCGCTACTTTGTGAAATCGGGTTGGGCTGCCAATCAGGCTCTTGGAATTTACATCGGCATGTCTTTTTTCCCAACCGCTGTGCATAAGTTTCGAAGCTTTTTCTTCAAGAAATGCTCTGCTGATTTAGCTAACTACTTGTTGTCACTTGGTCCGTCAGTTGCCGCTATCAAGTTCCTCTTCCCTATATTTGTTGAGTTTTGTTTAGAAGAGTTTCCTGATGAGATTAAGCGCTTTCGAAGTATGATTGAGTCGGCAGATCTTACCAAGCCACATACATGGTTTCCTTTTGCACGAGCAATGAAACGGAAGATTGTCTATCATTGTGGTCCAACCAATAGTGGTAAAACTTACAATGCTCTGCAATGTTTTATGGAAGCAAAGAAAGGGATATATTGTAGTCCTCTCAGGTTATTGGCTATGGAAGTTTTTGATAAGGTGAATGCACTTGGTGTTTATTGCAGTCTCCATACGGGGCAAGAGAAAAAATTTGTCCCATTTTCGAATCATATAGCCTGTACGGTAGAAATGGTGTCGACAGATGACCTCTATGATGTGGCTGTCATTGATGAAATTCAGATGATGGCTGACTCATGTAGAGGCTATGCATGGACCCGAGCATTGCTTGGATTGAAGGCTGATGAGATTCATTTATGTGGGGATCCTAGTGTTCTAAATATTGTCAGAAGAATCTGTTCAGAAACAGGAGATGAGTTGCTTGAACACCATTATGAAAGGTTTAAGCCATTAGTGGTTGAAGCCAAGACACTGCTGGGTGATCTTGGAAATGTTCGTTCTGGGGATTGTGTTGTTGCGTTTTCCAGGAGAGAGATATTTGAGGTCAAGTTGGCAATTGAGAAACACACTGGGCACCGGTGTTGTGTTATTTATGGGGCCTTGCCCCCAGAAACTCGTAGACAGCAAGCTACTTTGTTTAATGATCAGGATAATGACTTTGACGTGCTTATTGCTAGTGATGCAGTTGGTATGGGTCTGAACCTTAATATCAAGAGGGTTGTATTTTACAGCCTCTCAAAATATAATGGTGACAAGGTTGTTCCAGTTCCTGCGTCACAGGTGAAGCAGATTGCTGGGAGAGCAGGGCGAAGAGGAAGCATCTATCCAGATGGGCTTACGACTACCTTACACTTAGATGATTTGGATTACTTAATTGAATGTTTGAAGCAACCTTATGATGATGTTAGGAAAGTCGGTCTCTTTCCTTTTTTTGAGCAGGTCGAGTTATTTGCCGGGCAACTACCTAACACTACTTTCTCCGAGTTACTGGAAAAATTTGGTGAGAATTGTCGTCTAGATGGTTCTTATTTCCTATGTAGACATGATCATATTAAGAAGGTGGCGAATATGTTGGAGAAGGTCCACGGATTATCTCTGGAAGACCGTTTTAACTTTTGTTTTGCCCCTGTTAATATTAGAGATCCTAAGGCCATGTACCATCTTTTGAGGTTTGCTTCTTCGTACAGTCAAAATCTTCCTGTGAATATTGCAATGGGCATGCCAAAGGGTTCTGCACGCAATGATGCAGAACTTTTGGATCTTGAGACCAAGCACCAAGTGCTGTCCATGTATCTTTGGTTGTCACACCACTTTAAGGAGGAAACTTTTCCGTACGTTAAGAAAGCTGAGACAATGGCACTGGACATTGCGGACTTACTGGGTCAATCTCTGACTAAAGCTAATTGGAAACCAGTAACAAGGCAAGCAGGAAAATCCAAGCCTCACCAAAAGGAGAAGGAAGATGGATATGAAAGGCCAAGGTCTCTTGTGCAAATGTATGACAAGTAAGTATTTCTGAAATGAGGCTGGCCATATTAACATCACCCCCCCCCCCCCCC